>SEYY01003814.1:132500-135000 GCA_009176605.1 Armadillidium nasatum
GCAGATTCATTTCAAACAGAAATCAAAGATGTACGACCAGAAGTCCAGCCACTTTGAGGTTATATATATATATAATATATATATATATATATATATATATATATATTATATATATATATATATATATATATATATATATATATATATATATATATATAATATATATATATATATATATATATATATATATATATATATATATATATATATATATATATATATATATATATATATATATATATATATATATATATATATATATATATATATATATATATATATATATATATATACGAGTATATATGATAATTTCGTATTCACTCTAGCAGATATAAATCTTTTCGCATGCATAATAATAATAATTCTCTATTTACATACTTTTAGTTCGTATTTTCAGAGATAAAAACTTATGCATAAATGATCAGAAAGGAATTTTTTTTTTTTTTTTTTTTTTTTTGCTACAATTAAAGCACACCAGTTATAAATAGAAGTTTTTTCAACTCATTATTGGCAATGCAATTTTACTAATAATTTGGTACATAATTTTAGTCTTCTTTTTATAGAAGTTTTTGATATCATATTTCAAAAAGGTCCAAACACTGACACTTACGCACACATACACACACACACACATACGCACACATACACACACGCATGCTCTAAATAAGTAGTGACTTAATTAACTGAATCGAAAAAAAAATAAATTCCATTGGAAATGTTTGGAAATATAATTTTTTAATTATTTAATTGATGGTATTATATATATATATATATATATATATATATATATATATATATATATATATATATATATATATATATATATATATATATATATATATATATATATATATATATATATATATATATATATATATATATATATATATATATATATATATATATATATATATATATATCACCTAAGGTGGAACGGCTTTTTAAAAATAACTTTTAAAATTAATGTATTAACATGTTTAATACCAAATATAATTTTATTTAGTTTTCCAAATTAAGCTTTATAATTTATTTATTTATTTATTTTTTGCTAAATGTTTATCAGAAAATAGTTTCTGGTATGAACAATTTTTTTTTTGTATTTTTTTTTTATTTAATTTGATTGAAAAATACTGGAAATTGATTATAATTTCTATTTTAGTTTTTTTTTTTTTAAATAATAGACACAATATCTAGTTGAGAAATTTTGGTATTCAAACCACAATTCTAATGCAAAGAACTTAATAGACACAAAGAGATTTTGGTATTCAAACCAACATTTCTAACACAAAGAAATAAATTGACACAATACCAAGTAGAAAAATTTTGTTATACAAACCAGCAATTTGATTCATTATAATTTTCGAAACTTCATTTATTTTAATTTAATGCTCTAAATTTATAGCCATTTAACTTAATTTTCGAAATTTACTATAATTTAATTTTCATAATTTAATTTAATTTAATTTTCTTTAAAATATTTAAATAAACGATTTTTAAACAAAATTATTTTTTTTTTTAAGGTACAGCCTTTAAACTACAGTATTTTGTTCTCTTTTTTTTGTAATTTTGAGAACAGAGAAGATAATATGTTAATATTTTTTAATTCATGTTAATTACAAATCACCGTATTTTTCCCAAACGTTTCCCGGGCGGAAAGATGTTCGATATCCCAAGAGGGAAGCAGCTTGGAAAAATTTTCTAAATCACTCTAGTCATAATCCTTATTCGTTCTTGAGTGATTTGAGGAAAAAAGAACGGATTTATATATATTTTATATATATTATATATATATATATATATATATATATATATATATATATATATATAATATATATATATATATATATATATATATATATATATATATATATTATATATCGCATCGCACTCATATATCTTGCTCATAATTTACGCCAGGACTGAGAAGTTGAGCTATAACTTAAGATGCCATTCGGGATATAACCTTATAGTATTAGCATACAGATAATTTAACCTTTCAATACTAATTAACTACCTTACAAATAAAAATTATTATTATTATTATTATTATTATTATTATTTAGTAGTATTATACTTATATTTTAAATATTTTATTTATATTTAAAATTTACTAAATTTTTTAGGTAATATTTCATATAACTGTAGAAAGAAATTTACAGGAAATTAAATATTATTTTCCTTTTAAAATCAATAATTTATGTTATCAGCAGAAAGTTATCTAAATTATAATTAATAAATTTTTTTTCTAAAAATAATTATAAGGATATTGAACATTAATTATGTAATTATTATAACAAATTGGAAATGAAAATTTACTTTAACTTTATTAAAAATAAAAATAAAAATTTTGATAATTAATCTTGAAAATATTGCAATTTTACAATTTCTAAATTTAATTATAGGCAATTTTAATATTCAAATTTAATATATAAAATTATAATAAGAAATATAAATATAAAAAATATAATTTAATTAAATTCAAAGTGAAAAATATATTTTA
>SEYY01003815.1:0-2500 GCA_009176605.1 Armadillidium nasatum
AGAAAACATCTTTGAAGGTAAGAAAGAAAGAGGTTTCCGACCTCATGGAACCCAAATACCAGAAACATGTCAGGTCCAAGTATTTGTACGGTTGTGAGAGTGCTGCGGAAGTTCTCAAATCTCATAATTAGGTATGAGTCTATGCATGTTCCCCTAAAATCATTAACTTGGTTGGTACACCCTTCTAAATAATCTCAGGAAAGATATTGTTGCAAAATAGAATGCTAGGCTAAGCGTTTCAGACCCAAAAAGGGGCCATAAACCCTAAAATGAAACCTAATGGTCTATAAATGGGGTTACGAAAATGTATGCTTAGGTATGAGTCTCTCAGAAAGGAATCAGAATCGAATGTTACAGTAACGCTAGTTAGATTCCAGGTAAATCTTTGATGTGGAATTTCCTGTTAGGTTATCTAAAAAACAGACCTGTAAGTTCATAAATAGGTCAAAAATGAATGTGAGCAGGTATGAGGTGATTGATTCAGTAGAAAGCTTAAGAAAAAGCCCCAAAATGGGGTCAATGAGATCAAAAAAGGGTCAGGAAGGTTTCTGGATTGCTACATTCCAACAGGGCGAAGAAAAAAAGTATAAAACCAAAAAAATAATCTCAGGAAAGAGCGTAAATTCGAATAGGATTTCAGATTTAGCGACTTTTAGGGCGAAAAGGTGTTTGACAATCCCAAATAAGACTATGAGGCTGAATAAGTTGACAAATTTTGCTACTTTTTTCGTTATTATTATATATATATATAATATATATATATATATATATATATATATATATATATATATATATATATATATATATATATATATATATATAATATATATATATATATATATAATATATATATATATATATATATATATATATATATATATATATATATATATATATATATATATATATATATATATATATATATATATATATATAATATATATATATATATATATATATATATATATATATATATATATATATATATATATATATATTATATATATATATATATATATATATATATATATATATATATATATATATATATATATATATATATATATATATATATATATATATATATATATATATATATATATATATATATATATATATATATATATATATATATATATATATATAATATATATATATATATATATATATATATATATATATATATATATATATATAAATATATATATATATTATATATATTTATAATATATATATATATATATATATATAATATATATATATATATATATATATATATATATATATATATATATATATATAATATATATATATATATATATATATATATATATATATATATATATATATATATATATATATATATATATATATATATATATATATATATATATATATATATATATATATATATATATATATATATATATATATATATATATATATATATATATATATATATATATATATATATATATATATATATAATATTATATATATATATATATATATATATATATAATATATATATATATATATATATATATATATATATATATATATATATATATATATATATATATATATATATATATATTATATATATATATATATATATATATATATGATGCACGTGTCCAAGATGTTGACGTGTTTGATAGGCTGTAAGAAAATTCACGTGAGTAGGCATTAAAATGACAAAAATTGAAAATGTCCAAAATGAAGCATGATGAATTTTCTGTTGGTCAAATGAAATGGCAACATCCTTGAGTTTAGAAGAGAAAAATGGTCCCTTACCTCTGGTACTCGGAAGATAAGTTTCTATTCCTTAGGCTTTAATAGAGAAGGAATTCGAGCTCTCCGAGCACTTAAAATAAAGAGGGCTTCTGAATTTCTAGTAACAGCTACATAAAAGAAAACATCTTTGAAGGTAAGAAAGAAAGAGGTTTCCGACCTCATGGAACCCAAATACCAGAAACATGTCAGGTCCAAGTATTTGTACGGTTGTGAGAGTGCTGCAGAAGTTCTCAAATCTCATAATTAGGTATGAGTCTATGCATGTTCCCCTAAAATCATTAACTTGGTTGGTACACCCTTCTAAATAATCTCAGGAAAGATATTGTTGCAAAATAGAATGCTAGGCTAAGCGTTTCAGACCCAAAAAGGGGCCATAAACCCTAAAATGAAACCTTATTTTCTATAAATGGGGTTAAGAAAATGTATGCTTAGGTATGAGTCTCTCAGAATCGAATGTTACAGTAACGCTAGTTAGATTCCAGGTAAATTTTTGATGTGGAATTTCCTGTTAGGTTATCTAAAAAACAGACCTGTAGGTTCATAAATAGGTCAAAAATGAATGTGAGCAGGTATGAGGTGATTGATTCAGTAGAAAGCTTAAGAAAAAGCTCCAAAATGGGGTCAATGAGATCAAAAAAGGGTCAGGAAGGTTTCTGGATTGCTACATTCCCACAGGGCGAAGGAAAAAGTATAAAACCAAAAA
>SEYY01003815.1:10000-20516 GCA_009176605.1 Armadillidium nasatum
AGAAAAAGCAAAAGGTTAGGATGAGAGTTGGAGAGGTGGTATTCCACTCGCCATTCTACATACACAACACGTTTAAAACAAACAAAATAAAGTCAAACTGAAAATAATACCTATATAAAGAATCTTAAATTTTAAATATAAATATATATATATTTTACAGGACGCCACCACTCACGGGCAGAGCCCTTTTCTAGGAGGGGGCACACACATAGGGACAAAACACATGCAAACGCACACATCTAACGCACAGCCCTCAGGTGGGCGCAGACGGAAGCCTTGAAGAGTGGAAGATTAAATACAGGAGGAAAAATAGAAGATGGTAGAAAATTCCACATAATAGAGGTGGCTGGAAAGAAGGAGGTACCACAACGGGCTAGCCTGGGATTTCCTACGTCCACTCAAAATTGGTGCGAAAGCAGGGCACTCCTTGTGCAACGAGGACGACGCAACGGTGGAGGAATGCGAGAGGCCAATCCCCCTCGAGCACCTGCCATTATAGTACCTGTAGAAAAGAGATAGCGCGCCAACGTCACGTCGCAGAGATAGGGGTCAAGAGAGTTTGAAAGTAGGGAACTGGATGTCAGCTTTGAAGTCAAAGGTTTTTAAAGGAGCTATTCACAACATATTCCAAAATGGTTACAAAATAGCAGATACTCATTATGAAGACATGCACAGTGACAAGGTGGCAAATATAGAAGGATTGCTGGGCATAGATGCAATTCATCTTTTAAGGCATCTGAAAACCGTCAAATGTATTAGAGGCAGTGCTCTTGACAACTGTCATGGATTTGTTCCCTTCGGGCCTGTCAAATCTTTTTTGACGCCTTTCCAGGAGGCAGAAATCTTCGGGAAGAAGTCAAATATTTCAAAGACTAAAAGTTCTCCTGTCAAATCTTCTTGACAGAAGGAGAAATTCTCCATACCGCCCACTCTGCGTAGATCTGTGAAAAAAGTCCCTGCTTCAGTAGTGAAACATGATCATGGACCCGGTTCCTTCCTATTTTGACCCTATGCTTCATACACATCCTGAAGCAGAACTGGACTTAGGTCTAGAGAATCTCTATAAACTAGAGTCTTTGGGTATTAATGAGGAGAGGGATCAGGGTTCCATCGATGAATATTATATTTCTAAATTCCATGAAGCTATTGAGTTCAGGGACGGAAAGTACCATGTGGAGTTACCTTGGTACCAGAATATTCTAGAGCAAGTCCCATCAAATCATCATGTTGCATTAGCAACTATGCAGAGAGTCAAAAAGAAACTGACATCTCAGGGACTTGACGAGAGGTATGGGGATATTTTCAAAGAATATTTGAAGGAGGGTATTATCGAGTCTGTTGAGGTGCAGCCCAAAGACTTCCATAAATTCATTTGGATACCTCACAGACCGGTAATAAAGCAGACACTTCAGGTTACAACCAATATAAGGCCTGTTTTCAACTGCAGCCTAAAAATTGGAAATAGTCCCTCTCTGAATCAGGCTGTATATCCTGGAGTTGATTTAATCGCCTCCCTTTTCAAAATGTTAATGTCTTTCAGGACAAACAAATTTATTGTTCTGTCAGACATTTCTAAAGCGTTCCTTCAGATTCGTCTAAAGTTGGAGGAGGACAGAAATAGGTTCTGCTTCTTTTGGGAAAGCGATGGTAAACTACTTACTTACCGTTATGCTACCATAATCTTTGGGTTGGCAGTCAGTCCTTATATTTTAGGCGCTGTCATTAAACATCATGCAAAAAATACCCTGCCAATCTCTGTTCTTCTCTCCTGATGAATAATCTTTATGTTGACAATTTTTTATATTCTTCATCTTCTGTTGAAGAATTGGAGGATGTATTTCGAAAGGCCACTTCACGCGTGAGTGAAGGTGGTTTTAATTTGTGCTCGTGGAACAGAAATTGTCATAAACTCAGGAATGTATTCCAAGAAGAAAACATGCTCGCCACTCATCAATGTGATGAAGAGAGAGTATTGGGGTACCTATACAACACCTCCCAGAATACCCTGGGTCTGAGTGATTATTCTCTGGGAATAGTCTCTACAAAAAGACAAAAAGACAACTCCTGTCGGAGATTTCAAAATTATTTGATCCTCTTTTTCTTTGTCTCCCTGTAACCATCAGAGGGCGTCTTCTAATGAAGATGACGTGGGCAGAAGAGATGGAGTGGGATGATGTGCTCAATCAGGATATTAAAAATTCTTGGGAAAAGTTGAGCAAAGATCTCAACTCCCTGAAAGAAATCACCTTCCCCAGATCTTGTTTCGAGTCCTGTGACTCTAATTTAAGTATTAATGTGTTCTGCGAGGCTAGTTCTATAGCATATGGCTTTGTTGTTTATATTTTTTCTGAAGCATTAGTTCCGAATATTCTCTGGTCAAAGGGAAAAGTCACTCCTGCAAATGGAAAAACCCTTCCTTGCTTGTAGCTATTGTCGGTATTCTTGGCCTTAAAATGCCTTCCACAAATTCTGAGTAGTCTGTCTTGGAGTAAATTCAAAAGTTTGAATATATTCTCTGATTCGCAAATTACACTGGCCTGGGTACAAAATAAGGGGTTGAAGTCCAAACAAATTTTTTTAGAAATCGGGTTCAAGATATTCTGAGTATGAGCTCCGCTCTAAAAGAAAATCATTCTTTAATCCCCAATTTTCTATATGTAAGAACAGAGGATAATCCCGCTGACCTCTTGACCAGAGGATTCTCTTTCAAAGAGTTCGAAAAGAACATGAATTTTTGGACAAAAGGGCCAAAATGCCTTTCTTTAAATAAAATATATTGGCCCTCGTCGGAGGTGGAAACATCTCCTATTTATCGTATAGTTCCTGTAGTAAAGGAACCTCCTGTGATAGATGTTGAAAATTATTCTGATCTGCACAAATTTTCTGAGTAGTCACTTTACTGTATAGGTTTGGTGCAATTTCAAAAGGTGTGTCAAGTAATCATGACACAAGTGCACGTTTATATTGTGTTAGGTCAATGCAAAGATATTCTTTTCCGAAAGAAATTCAATTTTTGGAAGAAATCAAAAGGGATTCTTCATTTTCAGGCCAAGTCCCCGAGTTGGTCAACAACTTAAATTTGTTCCTCGATGATAATAATCTCATCAGGAGCAAAGGACGACTGTCACGTTGTAATTATTATGACTTTAATATTCTGAATCTCATTTTATTATCCAAAAATCATCATCTCACTAAATTAATCATCAGAGATGCGCACGTGAAGTGTAAACATCTAGGTATTCAGGCTGCCCTAACGAATATTCCTCTTCAGGGGTTCTGTATTACTTCAGCGCGAACCTCCATCAAAGGAGTCTTGCAAGAATGCATAATCTGTAAGAAGTTCAATAATTTCGCATATCGCTATCCGCGCTTGACAAATTTTACTAAAGCCCAAGTTAAGTTATTCCGACCTTTTGGCCATGTCGGAATTGACTTCACTAAACATTGGTGGGTCAAAGTTAAAGGCTTTGCTCCGGCACAAAAAAATGTTTATTCTCATTAACACGTGCCTGAATTTTTGTGCCATATATCTGGACCTCATAGATGACATGTCATCCAAATCATTTGTTCAGTCGTTTCAGAGATTTGTAAATCGTTTTGGTGTGCCCGACTGTGTGTACAGTGACAATGCTCGGTCATTCAGTCAGGGCACTGATTTTATAGAAACATTCTTAGTTTCTGAAAATGGAAGTGAATTTCTCAGAAAAAATCAAATTGCTCACAAGCGAATCCCACTATATAGTCCTTGGGTGGGGAGTATGTGGGAGAGAATTGATCAGGGTGGTGAAGGACTGCCTTTTTAAAACCATAGGGCGTTCTTCATTAAACTATTTTGATTTTCTGACCATTCTATCAGATATTGCTGACGCAATAAATTCACGCCCTCTCACTTACACTACAAGTGCAAATGAAATAGTGCCACTCACTCCCAACGAATTTTTAAAGCCTCTTGCAAAGACTACCATGGCTTTACCAGGAGCTGGTTCAGAGAACCAGTTCTGGGATTCATCTTCAGCTCAAAGAGAGCTTATGAAATCTTTAAAATATTCTTCGGAGAAGTTCGAGGAATTTCGTACCCGCTGGTATAGCGAGTATATTCTTAGTCTGAGAGAGACCAGTAGAGATCTCTATCAGACGAAATGGGATAATCTCATCAAAAAAGATGATGTTATTCTTATTAAGAGTCCAGTAAAGGATCGTCCCTACTGGCAAATGGGGGTGGTTCATGAACTGTTGTACGGAGATGACCAAAAGGTCAGATCTGTATGTGAGGACTCCAGGAGGGTAAGTCAATTTGCACCCTGTTAAGCATTTGTACCCTCTGGAGCTATCCCTGACTCACAGTGGTTCTAAACCAATTTCGCCAGATATTACAACTGTCATCCCTTCAGATAGTCCATCAGTTAATCTTCCTGGAGGGGTTGACCCCCTTCGTCGTCTGTGATGGATGCTGGAGGACCTTCAGCTCCTGTTAAAAATATTCGTCCTGTAAGAAAAGCTACTGAAGCTGCCATTAAGAAATTCTTAATCTATGATTCTTCTGAAGAATCTGAGTAGATAATCTTTTCTACATTTGATGTATATTTGTATGTATATTATGATATCTGTCCAGAAGAGACCAGATGCCATCCCCCCCGGGGAGGATATTAAAATTGTATTTGATAGTTCCCAGATTAAAAATTAATCTAGTTAAAAAAAGAGGCTAATATTTCTGGAGACTGGTGGTTGCAGTCAGAGGTTGCCATTTTTGAATTCTATCACTTTTTTATGATTCTTCGTGGAGTAAGATTATTCTTTTTCTCGACCTCTTGATATTTCATAGTGTAAACTTATTCAAATTTCAAAGTTGCATTTGTTTAACTGATAGAATATTCTTGGATATTGGCCGATTGCTTGCCGTGTCGTTTATTCTGTCAAAATAAAAGGCAGGTAGTTGGTTTGAAGCCAAGAGTATTCTTGAAGTAATATAAGTTGCATTCAGAGCATTTCGTGTTAATATTTTGAATATTCGTTAAATCTTTGAAAGCTCCGTTTGTAACTATTAAACTATATATTCTTGGAGGCTTTAAACGGGTTTAATTTATTCGTTTCAAGCAGTGAGAAAATAAAAATTTCCTCAAAGCTTATTCTCGGTGAGACATCTCCGTTTATATAAATATTCTAGAAATATTTATGTAAACGACGAACCCTAGTCTCCAAAAGAATATTGCCTCCAAAAAATAACTAAAAACCTAACACCTAAATTCATTTGCTCTGTTTATTTATCTCCTAATTCTACTGACTATCCTAAATTCTTCTACTATTTAAACTCCAAAATAGAGCACATTTTCTCTTCTTCTCCTTTCTCTGAAATCATCATTTTAGGTGATTTCAATGTTAGCCACCGCCAATGGCTTTCTTCTAGTTCTCATGATACAGCTGGTGATCGTGTCTATTAATTCGATATTCAAAATGACCTTCAGCAGTTGTTGCAGCTCCCTAATCATACCCTGATCGTCTTGAACATGAACCCAACATTCTAGACCTTTTTCTAACTTCTAATCCTACTCCTTAAAATGTTAAATTCTTTTCTCCTCTTTGTCCCTATGATCACCTTATCTCTGCATCATATTCTTTCTCTTCTAGTCTTCTACTGAAAAGAAATGTTTGTGACACTTCAGTGCCGCAAGTTAGTCAGACTTGTGGTCGTACTTCTTCGATTTCTCGTGGAACGATTATAGCTTTCGTAGGAGGGGTCCCTCGGAGTATGCAGAACGCATTACCGAGGTGATTTTCTCTGACATGGTGGCGTACTTTCCATATTCTTTCCCTTCTACTAAACTTAACAAACCTTGGTTTAATTCTGCTTGTTCTCGCGATGTCCGCCGCAAGGATGTTGCTTTCAGGGATTATCATCGTCTTCAAACTCCAGAAATCATGCTAGTTATATTTCATCCCGGAATTGAGTAAAAATCTATACTTCGTAGCACTAAAAGCTCATATCTCCGTAGAAAATGCAATAATCATTCTGGTTCCTCTTCTTTCTGACATTTTTCAAAAAAAGTCCTACCTAACTTTGCTTCTTCTTTTTTACCTCCTTTAATATCTTCTGACGGCACAACTTCCGTTTTGCATTCTTCTAAAGATGATCTTTTCATTCAAACTTTTGCTTTTAATTCAATCTTAGACGATTCCGGAGCTATTCCTCATCCTTTAATCCCCTCCAACTCAATTATGCCTAAAATTAGAATTTCTTCTAAAGATATCATTTCTACTCTCT
This sequence comes from Armadillidium nasatum, assembly GCA_009176605.1. NCBI lineage: Eukaryota > Metazoa > Arthropoda > Malacostraca > Isopoda > Armadillidiidae > Armadillidium > Armadillidium nasatum. The sequence continues at coordinate 16,260 of SEYY01003815.1, forward strand.
CAGAGCATAATACTAAGAAGGCGTATGGTCCCAATGGTATTCCTCCTGTGGTTCTCAAAACTTGTGCTTCGGAGCTTGCACCTTGCCTCGGTAAACTATTGTCTCTCTACTTGCTGGAAACGTGCGTTCATTAAGCCTGTGACGAAGAAGGGGGACCCCTCTCAACCTTCCTACTACCGTACAAGTTCTTTGACCTCTGTTCTCTCTAAAGTTTTCGAATTTATCCTTAACAGGAAGCTTTGGGAATATCTCAATTCTTCTAATCTTATCTCTGATCGTCAGTATGGCTTTTGTAAGAAACGCTCTACTGGTGATCTTTCCTTTCTCTCTGACTCTTGATCCTCCGCTATTCAGCATTTCAGTGAATCAAATGCTGTAGCGCTGGAGATGTCGAAAGTCTTCTGTATAGTCTGGCACAAAGCTTTGATTTCTAAACTTTCCTTTTTCGGTGTCTATCCTTCTTTCTGTGATATTCTCACTAATTTACTTTGTAGACGGCCACCGTTCTTCCATAAAAACTATTAATAGTGGTATTCCTCAGGGTTCTGTTCTATCTCAACGCTTTTTTTGCTTTTCATTAATTAATGACCTTCTCTCTATTACCTCATCTCCTATCCACTCCTATGCTAATGATTCCACCTTTCATTCATCCTTCCAGTTTGGAAACGTCCCACCCAACAACAATTGATAGACTCAAGGAGGGTAGCCTTGGAACAACTTACCTGTGGTCTTTCACGTATTTTAAATTGGGGCAGAGAAAACATGGTTGTTTTCAATGCCTCAAAAAATCCGTTAATCCATCTCTCCACTCGACACAATCTTCCACACAACTATGATATCTTCTTCGAAAACACTCAACTTAAATCTTCATAATATTCTTGGCATATCCTTTTTCTCGTGATCTTTCTTGGAAAGATCACATTATTTTTCTTTCTAAACACGCTTCTAAGATGTTGGTTGTTCTGAGAAGCCTTCGAATTACTTCACGCCACCTCAATTGCTTAATCTGTATAGGAGTGTTGTCCACCCAGGTATGGAGTATGCGTCGCAAATCTGGGGTGGTTCTACTCATACAGCTCTCATTGAGAAGGTGTAGTCTAGGCTTTTCGTCTCATCAATTCTACTGTTCTTACTAAATCTCTTCAATCTCTTTCTTCCCTTCGAATTGTTGCGTCACTATCTCTTTACTATCGTTATTGCAACGGACACTGCTCTTCTGAACTCTCTCGTCGCATACCTCCTCCATTGAGAAGAGCTCGTGCGAGAAGCCTTTATACAAAGTCTCATCCTTTCTCCGTCCAAGTTTCTGACCCCAGATTTAATTGGTATGCTCAATCTTGCATATACTCTACTGGTAAAGTCTTAAGCACTCCCTTTATCTGTTTTCCCAACTTCCTTTGACTGGCATACTTTCAAACTTCTTGTGTCTGGACATGTTGGCCTTCTTTGGTCTGGTTAAGATTTTCCCAACTCCGGTGAAATTTGGTAAGCCTCTGTCCTTTTTCCACCGGAGGATATATATATATATATATATATATATATATATATATATATATATATATATATATATATATATATATATATATATATATATATATATATATATATGTAAGGCAAGCGGCCCGGATGGCATTCCTCCCCGAGTTTTAAGGGAGTGTGCTTCTGAGTTTGCTCCTCCCCTCATTCAACTCTACTCTCTATGCCTCAATACGAATACTTTCCCTCAGTGCTGGAAGCACGCATTGGTCCAGCCTATTCCGAAAAAGGGTAGCCGCTCTGATCCTTCTAACTATCACCCTATAGCTCTCACTTGTATTCTGTCTAAGATCTTTGAAACCCTTCTCAACTCTCACTTCTTGGATCATCTGGAATCTCATTCCCTTCTTTCTGATCATTAGAAGGGCTTTCGACGTTCGAGGTCTACTGGTGATATACTTTCCTATCTCACAGATTTATGGTCTTCTGCCCTTAGGGATCATGGGGAAACTTGTGTGGTGGCGCTTGACATATCTAAGGCATTTGACCGGGTATGGCATGCGTCACTGCTTTCCAAGCTCCCCTCCTTTGGGTTTCCTCCTTCTCTTTGCTTACTTTTAGCTTACTATCTAGCTTTCTTTCTAATCGCTCCATTTCAGCTGTTGTTGATGGAGCGACTTCTTCTTCCTTTCCTATCAATAGTGGTGTTCCTCAGGGTTCTGTCTTATCTCCTACTCTATTCTTACTTTTCATTAATGACCTTCTTAGCTGTTCATCTAACCCTGTCCATTCATATGCCGATGACTCAACGCTCCATTCTTCTACTCATTTCAATTCTGCTCCTTCCTTTGCATCTAGAATTGCCTCTCGTCTTCATCTTTCCGATTCCATTCTTGCAGATCTGGATAGAATTTCCCAGTGAGGTCGTCTCAACCTTGTGAAATTCAACTCTTTAAAAACTCAACTTCTAGAAATCTCCCTCTCAAAGACACCTCCTAACTTTTCTATCTCTTTTGACGTTTCTCCCGTCTCTCCTGTTGACAATATAAATATTCTTGGCCTTAACATAAACAAAAAAATGTCTTGAAAACCTCACATCACAATGATTGTTCGGGCGGCCTCAAAGAAGCTGGGAGTTCTGTTTAGACTGCGAGAATTTTTTCCTTCCTCGCAGTTACTCCAATTATACAAGGGTCTCATCCGCCCTTGTATGGAGTACTGCTCTCATATCTGTGGTGGCTCAGGCTTCACCCGTCTTTTTGACAGGGTTGAGTCAAAGGCTAAAAGACTAATAAACTGTCCCCCTCTTTCTAATTCTCTTGACTCTTTATCTTTGCGACGTGATGTTGGTGCCTTATCTCTTTTCTATAGGTACTACAGCGACAAATGCTTGAGGGAGCGATCCACCAGTGTACCTCCACCTTTACGGCGTCCTCGCAGCACAAGGGGTGCAATGTCCGCGCATCAATTTTGCGTGGACATATTCAACTCCAGGCTTGTTGGCTGTGGTGCCTCTTTCTTTCCAGCCACCTCTGTTTTGTAGAATTCTCTTCCATCTTCTGTGTTTCCTGCTGAATTTAATCTAAATTCCTTTAAGACCCACGTCTGTGCTCACCTGCGAAATTTACGTTAGGTGTGGGTTGTGGGTTGTGGGTGTTTTCATCTCTTCTATTGTTTTAGCACCCCCTCCTTGAATAGGGCTTTGCCCGTGAGTGGTGATGATGTGTAAAAAAAAAAATATATATATATATATATATATATATATATATAATATATATATATATATATATATATATATTATATATATATATATATATATATATATATATATATATATATATATATATATATATATATATAATATATATATTTAATTTTGATAACCACTTTGATAAATCAACCGTGGATTCGTGAATTTATAATGTAAATAGAGCTAAACAAATTAGAGGGTAAAGGAAATACTTACCTCATCAGGGGTCGAACCACCGCATGTTGCGACTGAGAACGACAAAAGACTCGGTGCTCTACCGCTGAGCTATCCACGAACCCAAAAAAAGTTCGCTTCAAAGAACAGTTACAAGCAACCGATCTTCCCGTCAAGGTATAATCACCAGGTTTTCACCCTGTTCTAGTCTTTTGTTGTTCTCAGTCGCAACATGCGGTGTTCGACCCCTGATGAGGTAAGTATTTTCTTTATCCTCTTATTTGTTTAGCTCTATTTACATTAAATATATTTATATATATATATATATATATATATATATATATATATATATATATATATATATATATATATATATATATATATATATATATATATATATATATATATATATATATATATAGTATATATATATATATATATATATATATATATATATATATATATATATATATATATATATATATATATATATATTATATATATATATATATATATATATATATATATATATATATATATATATATATATATATATATATATATATACTATATATATATATATAATATATATATATATATATATATATATATATATATATATATATATATATATATATATATATATATATATATATATATATATATATATATATATATATTATATATATATATATATATATATATATATATATATATATATATATATATATATATATATATATATATATATATTATATATATATATATATATATATATATATATATATATATATATATATATATATATATATATATATATATATATATATATATATATATATATATATATATATTAT
>SEYY01003816.1:0-20274 GCA_009176605.1 Armadillidium nasatum
ATATTGTTTAGAAGAGGGCAGGGCAACAATTTTATTTAGTGCATTTTAAATGCTCTTTGTTTGAAGCGAGATATAGCCTCTCAAACTTTGAGAATTTTTGAAATTTGGCCAAAAATGGACTTTTTGAAGGCTATATCTCAAACCAACGAATGTCATCGAATAAAGTACATAGGGAATTTGTAGCCCACCCCTCCTCTATAGACACCAAAAAATAGGAAATGTCATAGTTGTATTTTTTTTAAAAAAAAAAAAAAAAAAAAGGTTTTTTTTTTTTAGTTCAAAAAAATTTTTTTTGTTGGTCAGTTTTTGGCTTATAACATTTTTCCTATAACTCTGGAACAAAACTCTATTAGAGGACTTTGTATTCCATTTAATTTTGAATAATAGTCCAATTTTTCAGCTCATTCAAAAAGTGGTTTGGCACCGCCATTCAATTAAAAAAGGGTAAAATTTAAAAAAAAAAAAAAAAAAAAAACACTTTTAACCGATAGACTCGGAAAAACGCTAGAAATGGACTTTTCTTACTAAAAAATCTATATAACTGAAAGTTTCAGCAGAATCGGCTGAAAAAAAAAAAAAAAAAAAAATTTATATTTTTTTTCGGCGCAAATTTTCCTTGATTTTGGCCGGCCAGTAAAAATGGCCGGTTGGCCGGGGCCCCGGTCGGTTCCTAATTATGAACACACTAATACCTTATGAATTTGTGTATCTAGTCTGGTCGCAATAAGGGTTTATAGGATTTTTTGTCTTGTCAAACTTCAAGGATAATTTTTCAAATCTAAAACATTAAAAGTGTATTAATGATAATTATACAATTAGAAACATTATTGTTCTATCATTTGTATATGTTACTATATAATCTGTACACTACCTTCACTGTAATTGCGGTAGTACTAAAAACACTATCAGGTAAGTATCAAGGTTCGTTTTTCAACCCTGTAAAAAGTTCACAAGTATTAACATATTGATGCATATAATATAGTTTTCAATGTTTATTTTAAATTCATATTTCATTTACTTAATATATCTTAGGAACATACTTCACCGACACTGCGTTCACTACTGTTTTTAGATATCAGGATATTTTTGGTAAGAATAAGGTGAAATTATAAACAATGTTATACTGATCAATATGATAAATAACATTTAATTATTAGGTCTTAACTTTCATTATAATATCACTTCTGCAATGAGAAACACATTTTAGTAATCAATGTTAAATACTAAAGATTTTAACTGAACAAAAAAAAAAAAATTTAAATATACACCAGCAAGAATGGAGGCTAAGACTCTATCGGGTCTTCTCCTCTCAATCCTGCTGCAATCAGTCCTCTCCTTATCAACATACTTTGAAAATTTCAGCTCAGTCAAATAATAAAAAAAAATTTCAAACAAAATATAAGAAAATTAAGATTTTTTTTCTTTTCTGTTTCTTTTGACCGCTCCTTTTCTACTAGTGAATGTTCATCTTTGTGTTTTTTTATTTTAGATACTCCAAAAAGATTTGATTGAAATTTTTTTTACTTGTAGCACCCGGAGGTTCTCTTCTAATTTTCTGACTGCAGATGTTACATTTTAGCTATTTCGAGCCTATCCTGAAACATTGTAAAGTATTCAAATACTGCAGAAGCTGATCTTTTAGCCATATTGACTGAAAGTATAACAAAATAATTATTTTTAAATAATGCAGCTAAATGATACAAGTTTGATACTAGCAATAAAATAACAATGATATGTATATATTACAGGTTAAATTGATAATTTTATATCTTACATTTTTTCAAACTTTACCTTTGGGTCTTACCTAGGTAAACGTGTTAAATCACTATTATGAATTAGAATAATTTTTTTTTTTATTTTGTACTTCTTTTAAACTTTTAATATACAAAACTGTAATTTTCTGATTTTTTTTTTAGAGAAAATGCATATAATCATTAATTTAAGTGAATGTTGCCTATTCTACTCCTTCCTTACAATTAAATAAACCTTATATCTAATTTTCTTAACCTAAAATTTCAGTGCTTTTGACCTCTTTACAAATTTTAGGAAACCCCGGCCATGACCCCGGCCCCGGCCAAATCCCAGCCCCGGTCGGTCCCTATATATATATATATATAATATATATATATATAATATATTATATATATATATATATATATATATATATATATATATATATATATATATATATATATATATATATATATATATATATATATATATATATATATATATATATATATATATATATATATATATATATTATATATATATATATATATATATATATATATATATATATATATATATATATATATATATATATATATATATATATATATTACTTTCATCTCCTATCCACTCCTATGCTGATGACTCCACCCTTCATTACTCTTTTCATTCTGAAAGACGCCCCTCCCATTAACAGTTGTGATAGAGGCAAGGAGGGTGGCCTTGGAGCAACTAACCTCTGATCTATCTCTCATTTCAAATTGGGGCAAAGAAAACATGGTTGTTTTCAATGCCTCAAAAACTCAATTCCTCTATCTCTCTACTCGACACAATCTTCAACACAACTACGATATCTTCTTCGAAAACACGCAACTCAAACCTTCATCTCTCCTTAATATTCTCAGTTTCTTTTTCTCATGATCTTTCTTGGAAAGATCACATTACCTCTCTTTCTAAACAAGCTTCTAAGAGGTTGAGTGTTCTGAGGTGCCTTCAATATTTCTTCACACCACCCCAGTTGCTTGCTCTGTATAGGGGTGTTGTTCGCCCCTGTATGGAGTATGCGTCACACATCTGGGGTGGTTCCACACACACAGCTCTCCTGGAAAAGGTGGAGTCTAGAGCTTTTCGCCTTATCAATTCTCCTGCTCACTAATTCACTCCAATCTCTTTCTGCCCATTGAAATGTTGCGTCACTCTCTCTATACTATCGCTATTATAATGGACACTGCTGCTCTTCTGAACTCTCTCATCGCATACCTCCTCCATTAAGAAGGGTTCGTGCGACTCGTCTTTCTACACAGTCTCATCCTTTCTCTGTCCAACTCTCTGACCCCAGACTTAACCGCTATGCTCAATCTTACATGTACTCTACTGGTAAAGTCTGGAACACACTTCCTTCATCTATTTTCCCAACTTCCTATGACTTAGGCACCTTTAAACGCCGTGTATCAGGTCATGTCAGCCTTTAATTTGACCATGTTTCCAACTTTCCTCCCAACTCTGGTGGAACATTGGTAGGCCTCTGGCCTCTGCCCACCAGAGGAGAAATAAAAAATATATATATATATATATATATATATATATATATATATATATATATATATATATATATATATATATATATATATATATATATATTCTTTTGTGTGTGTGCATGTTTGAAAGACCTATCTCAGTATAAATGTGCTTGGCCTTACTTTTTCATCCAAAACCAACTAACTCAATCTCTGCATATACCAACTATGATTTGTTAAATTTACCGTTCTTGTTGTTTACAACCTATGCATATAACTTTGTTCATATTATTATATCATTAATCTTAATTTTAAAAATATTTGTCATTTATTTTGTGACCTGTTATTAATTAATTCTTGTCTTGTTCCAGATAATATTGATAATGGATTTTGTATATTAATCTGAAATGTCTAGTTACTTATAAAAATTATTAAAGCTTTTAATTTGCATTGTTTTATGTTGCTTCCTACGTTATTGGCATTATGCTTCATATAAATATATATATATATATATACGGTATATATATAATATATATATATATATATATATATATATATATATATATATATATATATATATATATATATATATATATATATATATATATATATATATATATATATATATATAGGCTTTTTTTTTTCTTTTTTTTAAAGGTTGGGTTGTAGTTTTTGATGCAAAAACAAATACAATGAATAAATATCAAGCTTACCTTATTTTGATGTCACCTAAATGAAGGAACAATGCAATTTTAAATAACAAAAAAGTGAATGAAATAATTATATAACTCAAAAAGTAAATATGTGACCCCCTAATTCTCCCATAGTTGCAATCCAAGGATTATGGCATCACTACCCCAAATAAACAACCCCAAGAGAAATAGAGAAATCAATTAAAACAAAGATTGTCACAGGTAAAGAACAATGAATGATGAAATATAAGTTATGAATGTCAATGTCAACAAGGTCTAAAGAAGAAAATACTGTCAATTAATTTCAGCTTTTTAAAAACAAGCCGAAAATATATATATGACGAATGTTTCACAAAGAGAGAAGAGGAAGAGGAACTCTGTCAAGTAGAAACTCTCTCTCAAGATTTTAGGGCAAATGAAAAGGTTGATTAACTAAGCACTTTTTGGGCTTTAGTTGGGGATATGGACCAACTGGGAGTCTGGGACCCTGGCTAATAATCAGGAAAAACCAGTGTTTACCTGTAAGGGTTAAATGCAAATTATTCTTATTAATGGTGGATTAAATAAAACAAAATATAAGAAAATTAAGATTTCAATTCCACTATTCATTCCTTTGTTACATTTTGGGTGGGGCAAAATGAATGCAACTTAAAAGACTAATCAGACAATTCATTCACTTAAATCACAATTCACTATCAGAAACTTCTTGAACATTTACATCATTTGTTTTAGAATTTGATGGAGTAAAATGCTCAGGAACAAGAGGAGAGTGATGTTCAATATGTAAATGCTCTAAGATTGCATTTTAAAAACAGTAGCATTTCTACATTTTTTTGGCAACAGTTTGATTCTATTTGAATTGATTTCCCTACTTTGAATTCTCTTTAACTGGTGCTGGAGTCTGCTGGTCGGTACAAATATACTCTTGACAGTGTTGCTAGTGTGGGGAAATCATTCTTGTTTACCTTACATACATTTTTTTCATTTTCATATATTTTTTCAACTCAGAGCAAACTCGATTAAATTCAGACATAGTCCTATACTGGCTTCTGAATCATCGAGTCCGCAAGAGCAATATCCCATGAAGATGAGAATCCAGAAGATTTAGATTCCTGAAAAATTTAAAATTTTCATTACTTGAAGTCTTTAAAACCTAATTTACTATCAACAGTATTTTAATGATGAAACTAGTACTTTTAACTATTATATTTAACTCATTAGACTGCAATGGACATATTTCAATGTCACCCTCAGTATTGAAATTGAGCTATTATACAAAATCTGTAATTTTTTTTAATTTTTTCTGAATAAATTTAAGTGAATTTTATTAATTTAAGTAAATGATGGCTATTTTACTCCTTTCTTAAAATTAAATTAATCTCAATTAATGGTTTTATTGCCAGTTTGTGAGGACAACAGTTTAGAAATTACCAAGCAGTTAGGAATATGCCTTCTACAGAAATTAACCATACCTAAAAATTGTTGTAGCTGCTTAACTGAGGAGGAGAGAGGATAGTTCAAAAGCCCACTTTTTTTTTTTTTTTAAGTGGCATGATTCCATTCTGAGATATATGTCTCAAAAAATCAACCTCCATTTTACATAATCTTGCCTTTGCGGGTTTCACCTTATATCCATTACTCTCTAATGCTGTTAATGCTTCCTCTACATCAAACGTTGTAGAAATCTGCAAATAGGCTACACCAGCCCATATTTACAATCAAGTGGTTAGAACTCTCCTTTCATTCTCTTTTTGTATTAAGGGGGTTAAATATCATTTATTATTCAGTTAATAATATCCTTATGTTTGATGGATTATAAATCAGCTTTTCTTTCCTTTGCAGATAGTAAATAGTTTATAAAAACTTAATACAGGGAATATTAGGAATATTCAATACAGGAAGATTGCCATTTTTTTTAAGATTTTCAATTTCATCTCCCTTGCAAGGGTGAAGTTTGCAATTATACTTGTTTATATTAATAGAAGGTTAGACAAATTTAAATATAACTATTTGGATGGGTTAATGTTTAGATTCAATTTAAAGTGATAACCATATGTTTTAGGTGCCAATTTTGGAGTTAATTGCAATTCTTGAGATCATACTGAATGGGGATCTAACTGGTGTTAAGGCCAGATGAATAGTGTGAGATAATTGCTAATTCCAAATTATTCAATTATTCGTCTAAGCTGCGTCATATATTTAAGCTGAATTTTAATTGAACAGCCAAGCGAAACAAATGGTCTCCTCTGGCGAATAACCAGTTAAGTTACATTCCTAAATAATCTAGTTTATGAAGTCAAGAACCTATACACAAATATTCATATTTGTGTATGTGGTATCATTCTCATTAATTCATATTTTCATACTTATAAGGATTCATTAATTGCACTGACAAGGTGTACATTAATCTTTCAATTCTTTCAGAAGCATTTGTGAAAAACTTATAATTCTTATCATTTTATAATATGTCAAATATTCACAGTGATTCCAAATAAAACAAGATAGTGTGTAGAACATTAATGATATCTGCAGTTGTACTTTTTCTGCATTAGCAAGCCCTCGGACCTCCAAGTAAGTGACACCTTTATAACAATATTTATTGTCCTATAAATGTTAATTTATCTTAAAATTTAGGGCCAAATTTAATTTTGCATTCCTGTTACAGGAACTGGCTCCAGACCCTATTTAGGAAATTTGTCAGACCAAGGCACATCTGCGATGAATCAGTTACCCATCTTGAGTCAAGCATCAAGCACTGGCATCACTAACGCTTATTTAAATATCATTCATTACCAAATTAACATCAACCTTTCTTTTTGGGAATTCTCTTTTGTTTCTTTATTTTTGTTTATTTTTTGTGATAAAGTAAATACATAGATATATATATATAAATACGTATATTCCCCTGGTACCCCAGTTAAATTACATTTCATTTGTTACCAACTTTAGCAACTCGCATATTATATTATTATTATTATTATTATTATTATTATTATTATTATTATTATTATTATTATTATTATCATTATTATTATTATTATTATAATTATTATCATTCCATCTTGCATGAGTGGTGTGTGTATGAAAAGAGAGATCAGTGATGGAATAATTATAGAACGCCCCTTGATTCTGTTGTCCCAAAACAATTCTCCCATTTGCAATATTTATATAAATGTTAAATGTATGTCACTAATAGAAAACAAATAAATAAATACATGAATAAGTAAATAAAACTAAATCCTTCAAATCGCCCTTATTGTAAATGACTATTTTGTAAAATTTTACTAAATATACATATATAAATTTTTTTTTAATAAATTTTTTTTTTTAAACCCCCATTTGCTTATTTTCTTTAATTTGTTTGGGTTTCAAAAAGACACTTGCATCAGTTTTCATGGTAAGCAGCCTTCATCAGTTTTCTTGCATTTATTAGCTTCTGTTAACCTTACCCAGTTGGTTGCTGCTTGGTATTTATCATTCCAGTTTCTGGTGGCGTGGGAGATTGTCGCAGTAGAAGCCTCAGTCATTTTCTTGTTTTTGTGGTCAATTGGTGGTGGTGTTTCTTCATCCAAAGTGTCCCTTAGTCAATGGGACAACGGCAGTGAACTCAACCAACACGGTAAGCAACTAGGAAAACTTCCCATCTTTTTGTTAATTGATTTTTTTTTTTGGGGGGGGGGTTTTAATCTAGTGGCTCCTTCCACCTCCACATAATCATACAAAAATAGTCATATTTGTGTTTGATATAAAAATTTGTCTAATTGAGCACTACACAGATTTATATCTGTACATGCAATTAGATTATATTATTGTGAGTAGGGATTCATTAATTGTACCATACATAAATAGTCATATTTGTATATGAAGTTGCAATTATTGATTAAACCATACACAAATATTTATATTTGTGTATGATATAAAAATTTGTATAATTGAGCCCTGCACAGATATTTATATCTGTGTATGTAATTGAAATATTTTATTGTAAGTCGCTGGAGCATAGTTATTTTTATTTCTGTATGTAATTAATAGTTTTGTTGTGGACATAACAACAATTCTGGTTCGCACATTTTTTTTAGTAAATAGGTTTTTGAGTCTGTATATATATTTCAGTAAATTTATATATTAGTGGGGTGTATTTTTATTTAGTAGATAATTCCTGAGTTTTCCTGTAGTTTGATTTATAATTATTCTAATTAATCATAACTGCTTTAATTGTCACGAGAGCTTGATAGGTCAGCAGTTGTTCATCAGTAATTCTCATTGAAGATACCCAGACCATATTGAGGGTATCAGATCTTTGTAAAGGGGAATCCTAAAAAATAAACCTGAGTGCCTGTATATGCATTGCAAAACTAAATTGAGGCAAGTGCTGGTAATCTGTAGTTTTTGGTTCTTATATAAAAAGGGTCATGGGATTTCAGAGAGCTGGTAGGTCACCTTTACATCTTCCCTAAAATAATATCAAGATACACCATTACCTTGAATCATGGTAATGAAATGTCACAGGCCCATATTTTACTTCAAAAGGCATTTTAAAATACTCTGTGTGAACTGAATAGAAAATGCAGTTTTTTCAATACTGTCTGGGTCCATGGTTATTTGGTAATAGCCATTTACCAAGTCAATTGGTCATAAAGTATGTCTGTCCATTCATGTTGTATATCATGTCTATGAGGTTGGGAAGGAGAAATGAGTCAGCTTTGGTTACTTCATTCAATTTTCAGTAGTTCAAACATAATCTGAGTGAACCATTAGGTTTCCTATCCAGGACAACTGGGATTGAAAATAGGGATTTACTGGGATGAATGATGCCATACTCCAGCAAATCTCCATATTCTTTTTCTATTTCCTGTAACAAAGGTCCTTGGAATCTTCATACTGGAACATGAACAGGTTTGTTAGTTTCTAACTTAATGGAATGAGTGATGTTCTTTGCCAAATGACAATCCCATATCATGGTCCTCTTTTACTTAGAACATTGCCATGAGTCAGCAGAATTTGCATTAATATTTCTTTTTTATTCTTCAGTTAATGGAAGTTCACAGAACTGAAATTCAGATGCTAATTTATCTCTAGTCCACTCAATTTTGGGTTCACCATTATTCAATTCAATGGAACTTTTTAACAGACACCACCAAATCAATAGCAAAGGGTGAAACTCTCCCAATATTTGTGTTTACAAAAATATTCTCTATCTTGTTAAATTAAAAGAAGCAATGACAGGGTTCTTACAACTAGTTTCTTATTATTCCTGGAAGAAGCTCTAAACAAGGGGTACTCTATTCAAGTGAATTCTACAATTGTGAGGTGACTGTTAATGCCTTCACAAAGTATCTCAATTGGAATCCAATTTACATTGGTTTGGAAAGTATCACTACCAAATTTATTGTTACACAAAGAAAGGTATATCATGACTGATATCCTTAGATATAGTTCTTATAGTTTCTACATTCCTATATACTAATTCTCTATTAGCCAAATCTGGTAATACATGATTATCTTTCAGCAATGTGGCTCCCAAGAAAATATGGTGATCCATATGATCCTGAGGAACTACATAAAATTGTACAGGTTTAGATTTAAAATTATCTTGGAAGACAGTGGAACATTCTATGTAATAGTCTATTTTTATCCTGGGACTATTTCCAAACCTGCTAATGGCTTTTACATCTGGGAATAGTAACAAGATAAAATCAGGAAGAATGGATAATACTGCAGAACTAAGCTAACCCTAGCCTCAGTGATCTACCAATCAATCATAAAAGAATTTTTCATTGTTGTCCAAGGCTATGCTTATGACCAATAGGTTCAACATCAGCTTGACACAGGCTAATATCAACTACTTCAGTAGATTCAGGAGGATTAAGTTTGTCTGGTGTACTGTCACAAGGACCGACCATAAAATTTGAAAAGAGGTCAAAAGCAATAAAATTTTAAGTTAAGGAAATTAGATTTAATTATAAGGAAGGAGTAGAATAGTCAGCATTTACTTAAATTAATTATTACACACATTTTCTCAGAAAAAAACTTCATAAAATTACGGATTTTGTATAATAAAGTTTGAAAAAAACTACAAAAATTTTTTAATTTTTTTCCTGATTCACAATAGTTATTCAACAGGTTTACTTAGGTAAGACCCTAGTTAAAGTTTGAAAAAATGTAAGATATATAAAATTATCAATATAACCTGTATTTATACATATCATTGTTGTTTTATTGCTGTGTATCAAATTTATATCATTTAGCTACATTATTTCAAAATTATTTTGTTTATATCTACTTTAAGTCACTATGGCTAAAAGATCAGCTTCAGCAGTATGGAATATTTTACAATGTTTCAGAATAGGCTCGAAATAACCAAATGTAACATTTGCAAACAGGAAATTAGGAGAGGACCTCCAGGTGCCCCAAGTGAAAATTCTTCACCCAAATCTTTATGGGGGTATCTAAAATCAAAACACAAAGATGAACATTCACTAGCAGAAGAGGAGCAGTCAAAAGAAACAGAAAATTAAAAGAAAATATTGAAAAAGGCAAGAAGAAAGATCTTAATTTTCTTATATTTTGTTTGATTTAATCCACCATTAAAATGTATAATTTGCAATTTTAACTCCAGCAGGTAAACCCCAGTTTTCTCTGATTATTAGCCGGGCCAGGGCTAAAATTTTAAAATATTGATATATAAGGTCAGGCAACTCCTTAACTTTAGCCATATATATATATATATATATAGGTATATAGGTGTAGATTGTTTCTGAGTTTCGATTGTTAGAAAATATCGATAATCAAAAATATCGAAGAGGCCTAACCTAAACAAGAACATTGACAGGAAATAGAGGGCTACGGCCCTATTACACCACATATACACACAATTATTATTACTTACTTTTCTAGCGAACCTAATTCGACTTATCATAACCTGAACTACCGAAGGTGCTATAAAAGAGGCCTAACCTACACAAGAACGTTGGCGCGACATACAAGCCTAATATATGTGTAGAATTTTAGATGAATATTCGTAACTAAAATTCTACACATCAGTTGCACTCACAATGCATAAGTATAAGTATATTGCTAGTTTCAGCAAACTGGTCTCATAAAAAAAATCTACTATGAATGCTTTATATATATATATATATATATATATATATATATATATATATATTATATATATATATATATATATATATATATATATATATATATATATATATATATATATATATATATATATATATATTAATAACCGATTTAGCATTATAAAAGAAGAAAGTGAAAGGACAATAGGTCTCTGAAAAGTACAATTGAATTTGCAGCAGACAAAATGGTATGCCATATTGTAAATATTTATAAAAAATTTTATATTTTGAATTTAATTTTTTTTTTTTTTTTTCTTATAAAATCCTTTACCATTCACTGATAAACCGAAAATAAAATCATATTACGATCATTTCAAAACTCTTTCTCTGAAAATCTTTCACTAACTTCACGGACATGTTAGACCACGGAACTATGGTTAGGCCCATCAGAAGGCACTGAGTAATTATAACTCCCTTCACTAATTATAAAAGGTAACTTGGATGTACAAGCTGAAATGCTCAGAATACAATTAAAAAAAAATTTAAAAAACAAAAAAACAAACTTCTCCTCTACTACAGATAGAGGGAGAATCCAGATCATTAAGACAATGACAGATGATCATACAATAAAAGGGAACTGAAGCAATATATCAGCGAATAAATGCTACTCGTTAAAAATAAAAACAATTAATAAAATTTAAAATCCCTTTGATATCACTTTCCCTTTGTTAGTTTCAGAATGAATTTGAAAATAAGTTAAAACAAGAGAGATAAAGAAATAGATCGATGTAAATGATAACAAAATATTCCACTATAATTAAGCTAAATTTTAACATTCAGCTCAAAGTTTACCCCACAATAAATTACTGCAAAGTAACCATTTCCATTCAAAGAATGACACTTTTTACCAACTACGATGGTGAATTATAATCAGTGTAAAATTATAATTAAAATTATACTAATTTAAATCAATTAAGGGCAATTAAGAATCCATATTATTGTCGCAAAAACAGTAAAATGGTTTTGTGAATAACAAAGGATTATTTTGATAATCACGAATATTTTTATAATTATCTTAATTTATTTTCTTGATAAAAAGATTTTCTGGAAAGCAATATATTTAAAAAATTTGCTTAATTAACGATATGGTAATTTTTATGTTTGAAATCGAACGTGACTATTACTCCCAGTTTGAAACAGAGTAAAAGGAAACAATTACATTTTGCTTTAAAAGATAAAGCTATTTTATAGTTTTTACATTTTTGCTTCTTAGTAAAATATAAAACTCTGGTTTAAAGTATCAAAATACGCCCTAAAGCTAGATACCCATATTTGAATGGCAACACTAAAAACGTTGTGGCTAACTTTTAGCATGTTAGGTACTCGCTTCCTTGGCTTTAACCTCGTCGTTTACAAGATTAAAATGTAAGAGTGTTATAAAAATTATGGGATCCACATCGACGAAAAATCTTCCAGAACGTAATGCATTAACTAATTAATAACCTTTCTTTGTACATCAATTGTTTCTTTTGGATATTAGGAAACTAAATTTAGGCTCTTGTAACTATTTTAAAACTTTGACTTTAGACAATCTGCTCCTGTTATAAATTTGCTTAGTTTGATTAAATTATTAGAAAAGGAGTAGACCTGTTAGGCATTCTATTGGGGTTTAAAATTCGACTTTCCAAACTGACTTTAACTGTATAAAAGTTCTAATTTGTAGCTGGAGTTAGAATTTATTGACCTGGTATTTGAATGGCAATTGTTCTGTTAGAAAGGTCCCATTTGTCTATTAAATACCCCCAAATTTAAATATAGCCTTTAACGTTAAGGTGAAGAATCCTAATTGAATCTTTAGGAAATCCTGAAAGTTACAGTTTAAGTTTGGCTTCAGAAGCTCATTTTAATTTTCGGTGAGTAACATTAGATTTTTTATTGAATTTAATTACCCTTTTCTTTAGGCTATATCTTAGTTTGGTTTAAGTTGCTTTAAAAATAGGACAAACAGTCACAATACTGTTAAAATTAAGTCTTCACGATTTCTTTAAAAGTAAATCGCAACATTTTTCCTAAAGTAATTCAAAAAGTAATTAGACCGAACGTTTATTAGCTTTTTAGTTTACATTGTTACTCACCTTGTATTTCTTGATTTCCTAAACATTTAGAGTTTGTCTAAATTGACATTTAATTTTTAAAACATTTTCTTTGCTTAACTTTAAAGTATCTATAAAATGTCCGAAATGGAAGAATGCCAGTCTTTGAACCGTTCATTTATTAATGAAAGAGAAGATTTAAAAAATCGAGTGAGGTTGATTTTAAATAAAATTGAAACTTGTTCGAGCGAGTCATTTATAAAAGATAAATTAGCGGAAGAAAAAGGTTATCTTAAATCCCTAGAGAAATTAGATAAAAATATATTGTCCAATATATATATAAGTTTGATTCATTGCGTGAACTTTACATTAGTGATCGTGATACGTCATTTCAATATAAAATTCATACCGAGGACAAAATTTCTTTAATTGCGGATAATTTAGCAAAGTCTAGTACCCCATCTGTTATTAGCGAAGAATCAGTTTCTCCCACAGTAAATCCCTCTGGAAATAGTAGTGCTAACACTCCTGATAGGGCTAGGCCTAGTTTAAATTTATATAGGAGTACAAAAGAACCCCCTATTCAGATAGGTAGATTTGAAGGAAATAAGAATGGCAAGTTAGCTTTCTCTCGATTCTTAGCGAAATTTAAAGCCCTTATTGATAATAACGCTATTTACTCTGATGAAGAGAAACTTATTCATTTAATAAGTAATTTAGGAAATACTGCTTATGAAATGGTTAAGCATCTTAGTCCTGAAGGACCTAACTATAAGTTGCGTTAGTTATTTTGAAATCGGAGTACCTTGATAAAGAATTTATTGTTGAGAAGATTTTTCAACAGTTATACGAAATCCGTGCCCCGCCAGAAAATAATTTAGCAGCTTTGAAGGGTTATCTTAATGAAATGAAAGTTTTGACCTATGACCTTAAGTCATATGGTTTTGATTTCCTTGTACCCGAGACACCAGGTTTTAAAATATCAGTTCATGATAATTTATAAGTTACCTCCAAAATTCAAGAATGCGCTTATTGAGAAAGTCAAAACAATTACCCTAGTATCTGTACAGAAAACTAGTTTTCTCTTTCTCTTTTTAAAAAAATCATCATTTATATCCTAGTTTTCTTATTAAATCTAAGTCATCATTTGATACTTCATAGTTGTCTTACTTTAAATCATATAGTTTTCTTACTTTTTTAAATCATAGTTTTATTCCCCAGTATATTATAAATAAAATTTTTGGAATGACTCTAATAAGGGCATATATTAAGTTGAAATACTTAATTTAATAATATAATAATTAAAATATAAATTCTTATTTCATTAATTAAAAAATTAAGAAAGAAAAGAACCAAAATATTTAATCCTCCTGTAAAATGTCTCCAGAAAAATTATCACCAAAAATGTGGTAACATTGTTTATGGCTTGGGGACGCTATGTTTTTAGGCGGCAGACTTAGATACCAAACTATTCTGGTGTTCCATTTTTTAATTTACCATTAAGAACTTTTAATGCAGAAGAGCTTATTACTTTCAAAAAAGTTCTTATCTTGCAGCCTCATTGATGTCTGATTATTAAGAAAATCAAGATTCCATTCAACGAGGGGCCCCTATTATACAGTCTGAAACATCTTAAGAAAATTGAAGTCACTCAACCTCTAAGATCTATGCCAAAGGAAGTCTACCAAATATTTTATCAGGTGAGATTGAATATTAATTGGTATTATTAATCTTTCTTAATTTGCTTAGTACCCATTATAAAGAATAAACTCTGTAAGTTATTCAAATCTTCATTTTAAAGTTATTTATACGAATAATATCTGGTGTTTATGTCCAGCTTGTTATCAATTTCATATATGCACTTAAGAGAGTTAATCATTAGAGTTCTTTAATTATTTGGTTTTAAAAATCACTAAATCATCTGGAAAAAATAATAAAATTGGATTAGTCTATTGATTACAGCTTTAATGTGCTTAAGTTTTAATGCACTATTTTACCACTTGGTTTTTGAAACCCCTTTTTACCATTTTATATTTGCTGAATTGTTTGATAGGACTGATCTATATATATTATTAGGTGACTTTAGAAAAATATTTTGAAACCATAAAATTTGGTGTCTAAAAAATACCTCTCTATTTATGAAGTGTTTTATATACTTTCTGTAAAGAAAGTTTTTTAGTATTGTTGTGAATACAGTGTATTTACAGTATATTTATAAAGTATTCCATTTTCTGCTTACAGAGGAGCCAAGTGATATATGGAAGTTGCTTCCATCACCAGTCCATTCAACTTGACCAGAACCATTTAACTTTATTATCATCAGTATTATTATTATTATTATTATTATTATTATTATTATCATTATTATTATTATCATCCTTAATTTTATAGTAATTAGGATAAATTTTTTAAAAAAATTTTTTTTTTTTTTTTTTTTTTTTTAAAAAAAAATTTAATTTTATCTTTACTTTTATTTTTTTTATAAAAGTATGATGGTTAACTTTTCTGGATATTTTTTTAAATACTATTTACCATTTCTTTTAAACTTCATATATAAATAATTTTGGCTATGGCGCTCAACGTGGTTTTGAGCATAGCATAAAATAACTAGGACTGTTCTGAGGGCTGGTTGGCGGATCTTAATATACCTAACCTGAAATAAAAAAAAAAATTTTTTTTTTACGTTAAAACTCAAAATTTTTTTAACACTTTACCAAGTTTAACCTAACCATTTTATCAAGTTGAACCTAACCACTTTACCAAACTTAACCTTACCAAATACCTAACCTAACCCAATTTTACATCAAACCAATTTTTTACGTTAAACTCAAAAAAAATATAATCTTATATTTTTAGATATTAACAAAATATCTACCTGTGCAAAATTGTATATTAAAACTTAAAATCTGTGCATGTACCAGATTTATACAATATCACAATTTTGAAAATATTTTGTCCGAACTAAAAAATCTGGATATAACAGGTTTTAAAATTTTTTTATTAAAACTAAGGTTTGTGTATTTAAATTTTTATAAAATCCAATTTTTGAAAATTTGAAAAAAAATTTATAAAAATTTAAAAAAATTTTTTTTTATTAAAACTAAAGGTTGGTGTATTTACCAAATCTATATATTATATACGCATTTTTTGAAAGTTTGTCCAAAACCAAAAATCTGTCATTAACAGATTTCCAAAATATTTACTTTCAAAAATATATAGAAATTTTTTTTTTTTTTTTTTAATTTTTTTTTTTTTTTTTTTTTTTCAAGTATCACAAATTCCAACTCTACTTGAAGATTTTTTTTTTTTTCATATTTGAATAACAATTGCAAATTAATTGTTATTAGTTGGTTAATATATAAAAACTAAAAAAAAAATTTTTTTTGTATTACACATTATAATACAAATTTAACCTTTTTAATATACGAGTAGTGTATAAGACTTTAATAATACTATATTGTATAAGTATTATATTTAAGTACTTTGTAGTATATACTATATTGTGTTTATTATAAGACCAAATTTATTATAACCAAAATGACCAATTTAACAATATTAACAGCGAAGAGAAAATTTCTTCGAACCAGTGTCACAACTGAGTGTAATAAGTATCAAAATAACATACCTAGTTCTCAAGCAGAAATACAAAGAATAAAAGGCTAAGTTTGAAAAATTTGGGAAAGATCTAGATCTCTTTAGATGCAGAAATTCTAGATCAAAAATTTACGGAAGAATCCGATTCTAGTGTATTAGAACAAGAATTTGCTGCTGTGTCAGGAATATCAAAATAAAATGCCAAGGATATGCTGGCAGCTCTAAATTCTCCCGATATTTCTAATGCTCCCTCTAATTTAAATACAATTCCCATAAGAGAGGAAAGCAGATCCCTACTCAGGAGGGCCACTGCTCCTTTACCAACTTTTAGTAGCAAAGAAGGGGAAGACCTTGCCGCATTTTTTTCCCAGTTAGAGAATACACTTAGTCAGCATCCCTATTCAGATTATGATAAGTTGCTCATATTAAGACAACAAATTTCAGGTAGAGCCCTTGTATTAATAGAATCACTTGAACCTGATGAGGAAAGCTATAGTAGAGCAAAATCTCTCCTCATGAATGCTTTAGCTTCCCCTGAGATACAAAAAGCAAAACTAATAAAAAAATTAGCTGAACTTAAACCCATTTCCGATTTTGATCCATTTTCATATATAGGTGAAATGAGAACTCTCATATATAAAACAAAAAAACTAGATTTAAGCGTGGAAGATTTTTTACAATATTTCCTGTGGAATGGTTTAAATTATAAGTTCCAAAGTATCTTAGTTAGTATTACAAATAACTCTAGACCAACTCTAGAGGAAATGTCTGAAACCAATATGTTTCAGGCCGCAGATAGGTATACCCTGAATGAGAAAAAATTCATGGATAATAGAAAGCGGGAAACTAAGGTTACCTCCTCTTATGCAGTAAACTTCCCCAATATCAAATGTATTTTATGTTCCAAAAATTCCAAGGATGCTTCTCATCCTATATATAAATGCCCAAATTTTCCTGATCCCAAATCTAAATTAGCAGAATTAAGAAAATTCAATATTTGCATTACATGTGCTAATGACCATCCCACATCAGAGTGTAGATTTAGTTTTAGAAATGCATGTAAAAAATGTAACCAGTATCATTTCTCTTATTTGTGTACTGAAAACTATCCTAGAAACGATTCTGGTAATGATAATTATAAAACACACAAGAATAGTAACAGTAGTAAGCATAATCATGGCCAAAAGGGAAAACAAAGTAAAAACAACCAAACCCGAGTCATTTCCCATAGCAGTTTGGCAACCATAAATGAATCTGCCCTTCAGGCGTGTATACCAAATAAAACCATTCTACCTACCTTTACTGCCTATACTAATGGTAAAGAGTTAAGAATTCTAAAGGATGGGGGGTGTCAAAGTAATTTAGTCTCCTTTGAGACTGCAAAACTTTATAATTTCAAAATTATTAAAAGAAAAATTAACTCTCACTGTCAATGGGATAAACAAAACTCAAAACCACCACTCACAGGTAGTTGAAATACCCCTTAAAATTGGTAAGTTTGAATATTTGATAGAGGCCTTATGCCTTCCCACTATTTCCATATCCCTAGAACTACCAGGCCTACCCAGGATTGTACAGGATGTCCTGGACAAGGGTTATAAGCTAGCGGATAAAAGACTGGCTCGCTTCAGCAATGAGATCAGTGATATTGACTTAATATTAGGAACAAAATCTGCATTTTGCTTACCTGAGATTGATGTATTATTTGGTGAACAATCTTTATATGCTAAGACTTCTATTGGCATTGTACTAAAGGGAGATTGTGATCAAATACTCAGAGACTTAACACACATTCCCCCTAACCCAGAAATGGATACATCATCAAAACTCACACAACCCTTAAACACTCATGCATTCAACATGACTACTCTAGCTGAGGAAAACAATCATGGTGAAGTAATTAGTGAGGTGGGAGAGGAGAGTGTGGAGTGTAATTTAAGTTATGATGTGTTGGATGATAGAGGAGAAATAAATGAAAATGAATTAGATAAGG
This sequence comes from Armadillidium nasatum, assembly GCA_009176605.1. NCBI lineage: Eukaryota > Metazoa > Arthropoda > Malacostraca > Isopoda > Armadillidiidae > Armadillidium > Armadillidium nasatum. The sequence goes on from SEYY01003816.1 coordinate 18,703, forward strand.
CTACTAGAGAAATCCTAGAAAACCAATGTATCAAATATACATCATTAGAAATGAATGAATATAAAGAGGAATCTTCTGAAATAAATGATACTTTAGTTCATTTTGCCTTACAACATCTGGAGAGAGATGGCACAGGCAGATTGGTCATGCCTCTGTTTTGGGATAGTCAAACTGCCCATTTACTAGGAAAAAACAAGTACTTAGCGGAAAAAGTCTTGCTTTCCAATCTCAAAAAACTAAAGAAAAAACCCGCTCATTTAGACCTTATGGAACAAGCTATCAAAGACCAAGAAAAAGAAGGTATTATCGAGAGGATAGATAATGTTGAGGATTTCCTGAAAGAACACCCAGAAGCTAGCTTTCTTCCACATATGGGTGTCTTTAAACTAGATAGAGAAACTACTAAATGTAGGGTGGTTTTTCTCTCCAATCTTTGTGAAAAAAGTCATGACAAGTTGACCATATCACATAACCAAGCTATTCTTCCTGGTCCCAATCTTAATCATAAACTAGCCAGTTCTCTAATACAGTTAAGGTTTAATAAATATCTTGTATGTTTTGATTTAAAGAAAGCATTTAATTCCATAGGTTTGAGTGAAATAGATCAAAATAGACTCTTATTTCTTTGGTTTAGAAACCCATCCAAAGGTGACTTTTTCCATAGTAGGATATAAAAATGTAAGGTTGTGTTTTGGTATTCGGTGTGCTCCAACACTATTAATGCTAGCTCTATTCTACATGTTAGTTTTGAATGTGGAAAATGATGAAAGTGATGTGAAAGATTTGAAAAAAATTATTTATCAAATGTCATTATATGGATAATTGTGCACTTTCATATAACACAGAGGAAGAAGTTTTATGGGGTTATAAACAACTTCCTTCCATTTTTCAGCCTTACCATTTTGGGTTACAACAATTTATTACTAACTCTCCCAAAGTAAATGAACTAATTTTAAATTCAGAGTCAGATATACCTTCACATAGTGTTAAGCTTTTAGGGTTACAGTGGGATACACATAGGGATGTAATTTATACAAAACCCATTCAGCTAGATTTAACTGCTAATTCTAAAAGAAAAATATTAAGTTCCATTGCTAGCCAATTTGATCTCTTTTCCTTTAATGGGCCTATTCTCAATAGAAGTAGACTTTTCCTTCATGGCTTACAATGTAACAAAGAGTTAGACTGGGATCAAACTTTATCTGAAGACCACATGAGAGAGTGGAGAAACATTGTGAAACAGGTCAATGCTTCCCCAGTCTTTGAGATTGAACGCTTCATAGGCAAAAGAGATGACAAGTATCGTCTCATCACTTTTGCAGATAGTAGTAAAGATATATTTGGGGCAGTCAATTTCATACAATGTATAAGTGATAAAAAGGTTAGCTTTATTTCTGCAAAAAACCGTTTAGTGAATGCACAGTTAAAGCGTAAGTCTATTCCAACTTTGGAATTACTGAGTGTCACTTTAGCGACAGAATGCATTTTAGACTTATACAATGAACTATGTGGTGACCATTGTATAAACCCCATTCAAGTAGAGTCCCTCCACATTTACTCAGACAGTGTTGT
>SEYY01003817.1:0-7500 GCA_009176605.1 Armadillidium nasatum
AATCTTCCAACTGTACCAAATTAAAAATGTATTTCTCTTTTCCCTATATGGGAGAAAACACAGCATTTTTTAAGAAGGAACTAAAAAGGATTTTATCTAAAAATTATACTTTTATAGATTTTAATTTTATCTTCAACAACCCCAGAACTATTGACTCTCTCTTTCGCTTCAAAGATGAAATTCCCAAATCGATGCGTGCTGGAGTTATATATTTTTATTCTTGTCCTAAATGTACTTTAGGAACATACGTGGGCTCTACTGAGCGTATGATAAAAGTCCGCATCGATGGTCATAGAGGAGTGAGTCATAGAACGGGGAACCCATTGACCACCAAGGAGTTCTCTTCTATCAGGAACCATTCAGTCCAGTGCAAAGCTAACATTCTTGTGGATGACTTTAAAATCTTGGGACAACACAGTGAAAGAGAGGCCCTTTTGGTCAGTGAGTCCTTACACATCAAAGAACTCCGGCCAACACTCAATTTGGATAATAGCTCTGTTAATTTATATGTTGTTTAATTTAAACTTGTTACTCCCACTGTTTTTTTTTTTTTTTGCTAATTATTGCTGTAATGTTTAACAACCAACCAATTTTAACTTTTTATTCTGTACCGAGCTTACCTGTGCTGGAAAATTTTACCAATTTTACTAATTACTGTGTGTTCTTCTCCGTGAGATGTCTTAGCTGTTTTAGGTAAATTATTTTTGGGTCTCTTATTATTATTATTATTATTATTATTATTATTATTATTATTATTATTAATTTATTATTATTATTATATATTATATTATTATTTTTATTTATTTTGTTATGTTTTATTATTTTTTTTTATATTTTTTGATTTTTTTATTTTTCTGTTTTAGCCTTGAAAATGGGAACATTTCCCGAAACGTTGGTAATAAAGAATTTGATTTAAAATATTTTTATTTAATTTTTATATAACATAATATATATTATATATATATATATATATATATATATATATATATATATATATATATATATATATATATATATATATATATAAATTAGGGATGGGGTGAAGTATTGGTATCAGTATATTTTTAAGTATATATCGGAATTGGTATCTGCAAAAAATGACTGATATGATACCAGATTTTTTAAAATAAATTAACCCCATTGGCTTACATTTTTTAAATGTTCAATTTCTTTGACTGTAGAGTTTCGAATACCGCCAAACATGGTTAATCTTGATTTTACAAATTTTCAATTAATTGCTAATTAACTGTTAATTACATTTTTTGGCTTATATTCTATATCTTTGTAACTACAGACCCTTTGTAAAGCATAAATCAACTGGTTATACTTAATTGTTCATTTATTTAATTACTTCATTACATTATGTAATTTTTTATTAATATTACCAGATTCACTAAAACTTTCCACTAAAACTTATTTTGTTTAAATGCACAAAACTGCTTTTTTCATTAATTTTCACGCCATTTCCTTCATAACATTTGGTTTATTTTCTTAAATAGTTTATTTTTAGATTCAACTCTCCATTCTTCTTCGAATTTCAAATCTGCTCCCTCTTTTGCTTCTCGTCTTCAACTTTCCGATTCCAATCTTGTGAATATGGATGGGATTTCCTAGTGGGGCTACCACAACTTTGTGAAATTCAACGCTCTGAAAACTCAACTTTGTATCTCACTCTCAGAAACACCTCCCAACTTTCCAATCTAGTTAGTCTAGCTCTTCTGTCTCACCTGTGAACAACATAAATATTCTTGGTCTGAACATAAACAATAAATTATCTTTGAAACATAATATCTCAACAGTTGCTAAGGTGGCCTCTAAAAAGCTGGGAGTTCTGTTCAGATTGCAGAAATTTTTTTCTTCAAAACAGTTACTATATTATTATGTAAGAGTCTTATCCATCCTTTCATGGAGTACTGTTCTCATATCTGGGATGGCTCTGGTTCCACTTTTCTTTTGGATAAGGTTGAGTCTAAGGCTAAAAACTAATAAACTATCCTCTACTATCAAACTCCCTTGACCATCTTTCTCTGCGAGGTGATATTGGTACACTCTCTCTTTTCTATAGGTCCTACAACAGCTGGTGCTCGAGGGAGTTGACCTCTCTCATTCCACCACCCTCACAGCACAAGGGTGCCTTGCTTGCACATGAACTTTTTGTGACCATTGCAAACTCTAGGCTTGCACATTGTTGTACCTTCTCCTTTCCAGTCACAGCTTTTCTGTGGAAATCTCTATCTTCTGTTTTTCCTGCTGTATTTAAAAAACCTCTCTCTAAATCCTCTGTCTGCTCCCACCAGAGGGATCTATGTTAGGTTTGGGATTGGGTGTTTTTTTTCTTATCCTTTAATTATGTCCCCCTCCTTGAAAAAGGCTCTGCCTGTGAGTGATATATATATATATATATATATATATATATATATATATATATATATATATATATATATATATATATATATATATATATATATTATATATATATATATATATATATATATATATATATATATATATATATATATATATATATATAATATATATATATATATATTCTTCCGTGAAGTTTCCTTGGAGTGTGCTGAGTGCATTTCTGAAGTGATTCTCCCTGGCATGTAGGCGTACATTCCATATTCTTTCCCTTCTACTAAGCTTAATGAACCTTTGTTAAACTCTGATCGTTTTCTTGATATTTGCCACAGGGATGCTGCCTTCAGAGATCACCGTCGACTTCAAACTTCAGAAACTCATTTAATTTATATTTCTTCACAGAATCATACAAAAGCTATTCTCTGCAAGACCAAAAACTTTTTTCTTTTTTGAAAATCTAATAATTTTTCTTGTTCTTCTTCCTTACGCTCTTCCTGGCATTTTGCAAAAAATGTCAGCTTAACTTTGCTTCTTCCTATTTCCCTCCCTTAGTATCTTCCGACGGCACAACTGCCGGTTTGCCATCTAAACTGATTCTTTTATTTGCTCAACTTTTGCTTCTTATTCAGCCTTAGATGATTGCAAAGGTATTCCTCCAATTTCAACTCCTTCAATCTCATTTATGCATGCAATTGTAATTTCTACTAAAGATGTTATTTCTGCTCTTCCAGAGCTTAACATTAAGAAGATGTACGGTCCTGATGGTATCCCTCCTGTGCTTCTCGGAATTTGTGTGTCTGAGCTTGCATCTTGCCATGGTAAACTATTCCGTCTCCGTCTTCTTACTTCAACCTTCTCTTCTCGCTGAAAACGTGCTCTCATTCAGCCTTTGTCGAAGAAGGGGAACCCTTCTCAACCCTCAACTAACCTCCATTTCTTTAACCTCCTTTCTTTCTAAAGTTTTCGAATCTATCCTTAACAGGAAGATTTGGAAACATCTCAATTCTTCTAATCTTATCTCTGATCGCCAGTATGGCTTTGGTAAGAAACATTGTACTGGTGATATTCTTTCCCTTATCTCTGACTCTTGGTCTTCCGCCCTTCGGCATTTCAGGTGAATCCTTTTGTATCGGGCTGGACATTTGGTATGCCTTCGATAGGGATCTATAACAAAGCTTTAATTTCTAACTTCCCTCTTTCGGTGTCTATCCTTCTTACTAATTTTTTTTTTTAGGTCGTTCTATAGCTGTTGTTCATCCTTTAAATCTATTAATAGTGATGTTCCTCAGTATTTTGTCCTTTCCCCAACACTTTTTCCACTTTTTATTAATGATCTCTCTATTACTTCATTAACTATCCACTCCTATGCTGATGACTCCACCCTTCTTTACTCCTTCCAGTTAATATATATATATATATATATATATATATATATATATATATATATATATATATATATATATATATATATATATATATATATATATATATATATATATATATATATATAATTTATTATAGGTTGCTCTCGAGTAGAAACTAAGTTCAAGAAAGAAAAACAATTGTGTGACTTATGCAAAAAACAATTTGTATGTCTTTCAAGTCACTTAAAAGTGCATGGACTTTCTCCTGATGAAAGAAAAGAAATGTGCCATGCGAAGAGGAAACGTAAATCTACAAAAGCCGCAAGTGATAGGAAATGTCCATTTTTGAAATGTTCGAAAACACAAGTATATGTTAGAATAGACAAGCATTTACAATATTTTCATAAATTTAAAACAGACCATCCAATGTACAGAAGATTTATAAATACATATGGTCCAAGACAAAAAACTTCCAAAAGTAAACAACTGAAATCAAATGACCAAGTATTTGAGAAATCAAATTATTCAGATGAAAAATTGTCATGCCTTAAATATTCGACAACTGCTTCTGCTGAGTTTTTCACTTACTGCCTATCATTAAATGGTGGAAGGATGAGCATTTATAATGCTAAGCAGTACAAAAGCAAGATTCAGCAAATTTTGGTGGGTTCAGACATTCAGAAAACTGAAGATTTCGACTCTTTGGAAGTTTTAGGAAAACTGAGTAAATGGTTTGAAAGCTACACTGAATCTCACAAAGAATCAAGTGCTTGTTGCTATATTAGTATTCTTGTGAAATTTCTTAAATTCATAGTAGTGCAAAACCCCTCAAAATTTAATATTTATAATTCATTGATTCATACTATACAGAACTGGACTCGCTCTTTTAAAGCAGGAAAAATATCAGGTAGAAAAGATGTTAATGATATAAGTAAAGTTGAAATTAGAGCATTTGAAGAAAGCGAAATAAGTTTAAAATGTATAAATATTCTTATAATGCTGGAAAATGGCACAATGTATAAGGTAACCAATGGTGAACATTCTCAGATTAGAAATTATCTGCTTTTAGAAGCTATTGTAAGAAATGGCTGTAGGTCATGTGTGCTAGTCAACATGACTCTTCAAGAGTTGGAGGATCCAAAGAAAGAGGTTAAAGGTGGTACTGTTTATTATGTAATATTTGTTGAAAATCATAAAACAAGAAAGGAGCATGGTCCTGCAATGGTTACTTTAGAAGAAAATCTGTATAAACAGTATATTTGTTATGCACATAAAATTCGACCTCAGATAGTCCCAGTTAATAGTGATGTTCAAACAGTATTTATTACTTGGACAGGTATATCCATTAACTCTGATAACTTGTATAAGGGCATAAATAGTATTTGGAAGGAGGCGGGACTAAAAACAAGTTTCACAACAACAGTAATAAGGAAGATAGTGACAACAAGGATTCATTCTTTGGGAGATAACGAAAGCAAGGATGTTCTTGCAAGACATTTATGTCATAGGCAGAGTACTGCCGAAAAATGTTACAAAACACTAACAAAATCTACACAGAGTGTTGATGCTTCCGAGATGGTATACAAAACATTATCTGGCTATAATATCAGAGAGTCGACTTCTAATTCAGAACTTCCCATGGAAACACCAGAATTTACGTCATTATGCCCAGGATCTAATTCATTAGACCTTAATACTGTAGCAGCTTCATGTGCATCTTATACACATGAATCACAATTTTCAAAATCTATAACTCAGGAAGATTGCGAAAGTAAAGTAGACAATTTAGAAGCATGTAATGAAAACTATGTCAATGATAGTTCTCTAGTAAATGTACAAATTTCAAAAGGAAATCCTTTTTTCACAAACAGAGAGAGAAAGACTATCTTCGAAGTTTTTTATAAACGTTACATTAAACTTAAAAAGACCCCGTCGATGCAAATCATCCGCATGACTAGGAACCGACCGGGGTTGGAATTTGGCCGGGGCCGGGGCCTGGCCGGGGTTTCCTAAAATTTGTAAAGAGGTCAAAAGCACTGAAATTTTAGGTTAAGAAAATTAGATATAAGGTTTATTTAATTGTAAGGAAGGAGTAGAATAGCCAACATTCACTTAAATTAATGATTATATGCATTTTCTCCAAAAAAAAAAAAATCAAAAAATTACAGTTTTGTATAGTTAAAGTTTAAAAAAAGTACAAAAATTTAAAAAAAAAAAATATTCTAATTCATAATAGTGATTCAACAGGTTTACTTAAGTAAGACCCTAAGGTAAAGTTTGAAAAAATGTAAGATATAAAATTATCAATTTAACCTGTATTTATACATATCATTGTTATTTTATTGCCATGTATCAAACTTGTATCATTTAGCTGCATTATTTAAAAATTAATTATTTTGTTTATACTTTCAGTCAATATGGCTAAAAGATCAGCTTCTGCAGTATTTGAATACTTTACAATGTTTCAGGATAGGCTCGAAATAGCTAAATGTTAACATCTGCAGTCAGAAAATTAGAAGAGAACCTCCGGGTGCTACAAGTAAAAAAATTTCAACCAAATCTTTTTGGAGTATCTAAAATCAAAACACAAAGATGAACATTCACTAGCAGAAAAGGAGCGGTCAAAAGAAACAGAAAAGAAAAAAATCTTAATTTAAATATTTTGTTTTGAAATTTTTTTTTTATTATTTGACTGATTGAGCTGAAATTTTCAAAGTATGTGAATTTTTTCACGAAGTTCTGAGTTGATTTTGAGCATTTTTTTGAGTCTATAACGGTTTGAAACTTATTTGGACCCAAAGTTGAAAAAAATGAATAACTGGATCAAACCACTGGTCCACATGAGCTGAAAATTTAGCTGAATACCTTTGCCCCAATTTCTTGCATTGGTGGGAATAGGTTTTTGATATCACGTCTAGAAAAAAGTTATATAAGCACTTGAAAAAAATTTTTTGCAAAAATCGTACCCTTCTGGAGGAAAAAATTATTTTAAAAAAAACGCTACCTACTATTTTTTTTTATTTGTGAATATTGTTTAGAAGAGGGCAGGGCAACAATATTTATTTAGTGCATATTTAAATGCTCTTTGTTTGAAGCGAGATATAGCCTCTCAAACTTTGTGAATTTTTGAAATTTGGCCAAAAATGGACCTTTTTGAAGGCTATATCTCAAAACCAACGAATGTCATCGAATAAAGTACATAGAGGAATTTGTAGCCCCACCCCTCCTCTATACACACCAAAAATAGGAAATGTCATAGTTGTATTTTTTTTTTTTAAAAAAATTTTGTCTGAAAAGGTGGATTTTTTTAGTTCAAAAAAATTTTTTTTTTCTATAGTTGGTCAGTTTTTGGCTTATAACATTTTTCCTATAACTCTGGGAACAAAAGTCTATTAGAGACTTTTGTATCCCATTTAATTTTGAATAAATAGTCCAATTTCAGCTCATTCTAAAAAGTGGTTTGGCACCGCCATTCAATTAAAAAAGGGTAAAATTTCAAAAAAAAAAAAAAAAAAAAAAAACTTTTAACCGTAATAGACTCGGAAAAACGCTAGAAATGGACTTTTCTTACCGGTAAAAAATCTATATAACTGAAAGTTTCAGCAGAATCGGCTGAAAATTTAAAAAAAAAATAAAAATTTAAGTATAATTTGCCATTTTAACCCCGGCCGGCAACCCCGGTTTTCCCTGATTTTTGGCCGGGGCCCGGGGGGCCGGGGGGCCGGGGCCGGGGGGGGGGTCGGCCCGGGACATTACAAGAAGATGAGTCATT
>SEYY01003817.1:10000-18483 GCA_009176605.1 Armadillidium nasatum
GAAAATAAGATTTTTTTTTTTCTGTTTTTTTCTCTTTCTGCTAGTGAATGTTCATCTTGTGTTTTGATTTTAGATACTCCAAAAGATTTGGTTGAAATTTTTTTTCTTGTAGCAACCGGAGGTTCTCCTAATTTTCTGACTGAGATGTTACATTTAGCTATTTGGCCTATCCTGAAACTTGTAAAGTATTCAAATACTGCAGAAGCTGATCTTTAGCCATATTACTGAAAGTATAAAAAAATAATTATTTTTAAATAATGCAGCTAAATGATACAAGTTGAAAAGCAATAAAATAACAATGATATATATAAATACAGTTAAATTGATAATTTTATATCTTACATTTTTTCAAACTTCCCTTGGGTCTTACCTAATAAACATGTTGAATCACTATTATGAATTAGAAATTTTTTTTTTTAAATTTTTATTTTATTAATATACAAATATTCTTTTTTTTTTTAGAGAAATGCATATATATTAATAATTATTCTCTTATTCTTTATTATAAATTTTTGAGAAATTTAACCTTTTGGTCATTTTCAATAATTTACCCCTTCTGTAAGTCATGCGGATGATTTGCATCGACGGGATCTTTTTAAGTTTAATGTAACGTTTATAAAAAACTTCGAAGATAGTCTTTCTCTCTCTGTTTGTGAAAAAAGGATTTCCTTTTGAAATTTGTACATTTACTAGAGAACTATCATTGACATAGTTTTCATTACATGCTTCTAAATTGTCTACTTTACTTTCGCAATCTTCCTGAGTTATAGATTTTGAAAATTGTGATTCATGTGTATAAGATGCACATGAAGCTGCTACAGTATTAAGGTCTAATGAATTAGATCCTGGGCATAATGACGTAAATTCTGGTGTTTCCATGGGAAGTTCTGAATTAGAAGTCGACTCTCTGATATTATAGCCAGATAATGTTTTGTATACCATCTCGGAAGCATCAACACTCTGTGTAGATTTTGTTAGTGTTTTGTAACATTTTTCGGCAGTACTCTGCCTATGACATAAATGTCTTGCAAGAACATCCTTGCTTTCGTTATCTCCCAAAGAATGAATCCTTGTTGTCACTATCTTCCTTATTACTGTTGTTGTGAAACTTGTTTTTAGTCCCGCCTCCTTCCAAATACTATTTATGCCCTTATACAAGTTATCAGAGTTAATGGATATACCTGTCCAAGTAATAAATACTGTTTGAACATCACTATTAACTGGGACTATCTGAGGTCGAATTTTATGTGCATAACAAATATACTGTTTATACAGATTTTCTTCTAAAGTAACCATTGCAGGACCATGCTCCTTTCTTGTTTTATGATTTTCAACAAATATTACATAATAAACAGTACCACCTTTAACCTCTTTCTTTGGATCCTCCAACTCTTGAAGAGTCATGTTGACTAGCACACATGACCTACAGCCATTTCTTACAATAGCTTCTAAAAGCAGATAATTTCTAATCTGAGAATGTTCACCATTGGTTACCTTATACATTGTGCCATTTTCCAGCATTATAAGAATATTTATACATTTTAAACTTATTTCGCTTTCTTCAAATGCTCTAATTTCAACTTTACTTATATCATTAACATCTTTTCTACCTGATATTTTTCCTGCTTTAAAAGAGCGAGTCCAGTTCTGTATAGTATGAATCAATGAATTATAAATATTAAATTTTGAGGGGTTTTGCACTCCTATGAATTTAAGAAATTTCACAAGAATACTAATATAGCAACAAGCACTTGATTCTTTGTGAGATTCAGTGTAGCTTTCAAACCATTTACTCAGTTTTCCTAAAACTTCCAAAGAGTCGAAATCTTCAGTTTTCTGAATGTCTGAACCCACCAAAATTTGCTGAATCTTGCTTTTGTACTGCTTAGCATTATAAATGCTCATCCTTCCACCATTTAATGATAGGCAGTAAGTGAAAAACTCAGCAGAAGCAGTTGTCGAATATTTAAGGCATGACAATTTTTCATCTGAATAATTTGATTTCTCAAATACTTGGTCATTTGATTTCAGTTGTTTACTTTTGGAAGTTTTTTGTCTTGGACCATATGTATTTATAAATCTTCTGTACATTGGATGGTCTGTTTTAAATTTATGAAAATATTGTAAATGCTTGTCTATTCTAACATATACTTGTGTTTTCGAACATTTCAAAAATGGACATTTCCTATCACTTGCGGCTTTTGTAGATTTACGTTTCCTCTTCGCATGGCACATTTCTTTTCTTTCATCAGGAGAAAGTCCATGCACTTTTAAGTGACTTGAAAGACATACAAATTGTTTTTTGCATAAGTCACACAATTGTTTTTCTTTCTTGAACTTAGTTTCTACTCGAGAGCAACCTATAAAAATTAATATATATATATATATATATATATATATATATATATATATATATATATATATATATATATATATATATATATATATATATATATATATATATATATATATATATATATATATATATATATATATATATATATACTGGAAGGAGTAAAGAAGGGTGGAGTCATCAGCATAGGAGTGGATAGTTAATGAAGTAATAGAGAGATCATTAATAAAAAGTGGAAAAAGTGTTGGGGAAAGGACAAAATACTGAGGAACATCACTATTAATAGATTTAAAGATAAAGGATGAACAACAGCTATAGAACGACCTAAAAAAAAAAATTAGTAAGAAGGATAGACACCGAAAGAGGGAAGTTAGAAATTAAAGCTTTGTTATAGATCCCTATCGAAGGCATACCAAATGTCCAGCCCGATACAAAAGGATTCACCTGAAATGCCGAAGGGCGGAAGACCAAGAGTCAGAGATAAGGGAAAGAATATCACCAGTACAATGTTTCTTACCAAAGCCATACTGGCGATCTGATTGAGATGTCTCTAAATCTTCCTGTTAAGGATAGATTCGAAAACTTTGAAAGAAAGGAGGTTAAAGAAATGGAGGGTTGAGAGGGTTGAGAAGGGTTCCCCTTCTTCGACAAAGGCTGAATGAGAGCACGTTTTCAGCGAGAAGAGAAGGTTGAAGTAAGAAGACGGAGACGGAATAGTTTACCATGGCAAGATGCAAGCTCAGACACACAAATTCCGAGAAGCACAGGAGGGATACCATCAGGACCGTACATCTTCTTAATGTTAAGCTCTGGAAGAGCAGAAATAACATCTTTAGTAGAAATTACAATTGCATGCATAAATGAGATTGAAGGAGTTGAAATTGGAGGAATACCTTTGCAATCATCTAAGGCTGAATAAGAGGCAAAAGTTGAGCAAATAAAAGAATCAGTTTAGATGGCAAACCGGCAGTTGTGCCGTCGGAAGATACTAAGGGAGGGAAATAGGAAGAAGCAAAGTTAAGCTGACATTTTTTGCAAAATGCCAGGAAGAGCGTAAGGAAGAAGAACAAGAAAAATTATTAGATTTTCAAAAAAGAAAAGAGTTTTTGGTCTTGCAGAGAATAGCTTTTGTATGATTCTGTGAAGAAATATAAATTAAATGAGTTTCTGAAGTTTGAAGTCGACGGTGATCTCTGAAGGCAGCATCCCTGTGGCAAATATCAAGAAAACGATCAGAGTTTAACAAAGGTTCATTAAGCTTAGTAGAAGGGAAAGAATATGGAATGTACGCCTACATGCCAGGGAGAATCACTTCAGAAATGCACTCAGCACACTCCAAGGAAACTTCACGGAAGCAATTTTATATATATATATATATATATATATATATATATATATATATATATATATATATATATATATATATATATATATATATATATATATATATATATATATATATATATATATATATATATATATATATATATATATATATATATATATATATATATACCATCACTCACAGGCAGAGCCTTTTTCAAGGAGGGGACATAATTAAAGGATAAGAAAAAAAAACACCCAATCCCAAACCTAACATAGATCCCTCTGGTGGGAGCAGACAGAGGATTTAGAGAGAGGTTTTTTAAATACAGCAGGAAAAAACAGAAGATAGAGATTTCCACAGAAAAGCTGTGACTGGAAAGGAGAAGGTACAACAATGTGCAAGCCTAGAGTTTGCAATGGTCTCAAAAAGTTCATGTGCAAGCAAGGCATCCCTGTGCTGTGAGGGTGGTGGAATGAGAGAGGTCAACTCCCTCGAGCACCAGCTGTTTTAGGACCTATAGAAAAGAGAGAGTGTACCAATATCACCTCGCAGAGAAAGATGGTCAAGGGAGTTTGATAGTAGAGGATAGTTTATTAGTTTTTAGCCTTAGACTCAACCTTATCCAAAAGAAAAGTGGAACCAGAGCCATCCCAGATATGAGAACAGTACTCCATGAAAGGATGGATAAGACTCTTACATAATAATATAGTAACTGTTTTGAAGAAAAAAAATTTCTGCAATCTGAACAGAACTCCCAGCTTTTTAGAGGCCACCTTAGCAACTGTTGAGATATTATGTTTCAAAGATAATTTATTGTTTATGTTCAGACCAAGAATATTTATGTTGTTCACAGGTGAGACAGAAGAGCTAGACTAACTAGATTGGAAAGTTGGGAGGTGTTTCTGAGAGTGAGATACAAAGTTGAGTTTTCAGAGCGTTGAATTTCACAAAGTTGTGGTAGCCCCACTAGGAAATCCCATCCATATTCACAAGATTGGAATCAGAAAGTTGAAGACGAGAAGCAAAAGAGGGAGCAGATTTGAAATTCGAAGAAGAATGGAGAGTTGAATCTAAAAATAAACTATTTAAGAAAATAAACCAAATGTTATGAAGGAAATGGCGTGAAAATTAATGAAAAAAGCAGTTTTGTGCATTTAAACAAAATAAGTTTTAGTGGAAAGTTTTAGTGAATCTGGTAATATTAACAAAAAATTACATAATGTAATGAAGTAATTAAATAAATGAACAATTAAGTATAACCAGTTGATTTATGCTTTACAAAGGGTCTGTAGTTACAAAGATATAGAATATAAGCCAAAAAATGTAATTACCAGTTAATTAGCAATTAATTGAAAATTTGTAAAATCAAGATTAACCATGTTTGGCGGTATTCGAAACTCTACAGTCAAAGAAATTGAACATTTAAAAAATGTAAGCCAATGGGGTTAATTTATTTTAAAAAATCTGGTATCATATCAGTCATTTTTTGCAGATACCAATTCCGATATATACTTAAAAATATACTGATACCAATACTTCACCCCATCCCAAATTTATATATATATATATATATATATATATATATATATATATATATATATATATATATATATATATATATATATATATATATATATATATATATATATATATATATATATATATATATATATATATATACCATCAATTAGAGGCAAAAAGAATTTAGCTGAGGTAATTTAACATAATGGTAGTCATTGACAGACATTGATGAAGGCACTGGTTCGATACATCATATGTATAAACTACTTAAGAAAGTTCCAGCTCTGTATGGGCAATGCCTATAATGAAATATAAAACAATTGTTCAAATGGGTTTGTGGTTTTTTCAAGCCACTCTTGTAGTTATTTTTTAAATTTATATTACTATTTTTAATTAAAATCTTATCTAAAAATATTACATTAAAAAAAAAAATTCTTTAAATAAATATATTTATTAATATTAGAGTTTAGAAAATTACTATATAAATAATATATTTCATTTTTAATTTTGGTTACTCAGCTTGCTTTAAATTTTAAACATAATTAAACACTACAATTATCATCATTGCACTAGTTATAAAAAGCATTCTATATAAATGAAACTACATCTTGGTTTAAAATAATTATGAGTCTGATGATAGGTTAAATAATGCAAACTCAAGGCTTGCTCATTGTGGTGCCTTATCTCCAGCCGCCACTGTTCGGTGGAACTACCTATCATTTTCTGTTTTTCCTTCTGTATTTAATCTTCCTCACTTTAAAGTATCTGTCTGTGATCACATTTGTGATATGAGTGGTGAAAAAAAAAGTAATAGCAATCATTTTTGAATGTGACAATGGAACATTAGATTGTGCTTAAATAAAAAAAAAAAAAAAATACTTACATCATCACTAACCAAAGAAGTATTTTCTAAATTATCTCTGTTGATTACTTAATTAATTAATTTATAAATATTGATAGACTCCAGATGTTCATCAGAAATTATTATTGTACATTTATCTGCCATTTTTAATTTTTTTTTTATATATATATAAGTTTTTATTATAAATTTTAACTGGGAGAAAAATTATATATATATATATATATATATATATATATATATATATATATATATATATATATATATATATATATATATATATATATATATATATATATATATATATATATATATATATATATATATTATAAAAGTTACTGAAAAGTCATATAGAGAAGCATTTAGATGATGATAAGATACTATTTAACTCCCAGCATGGCTTTAGAAAGGGTAGATCATGTCAGATAAATCTACTAGAATTTATGGAATATATTACTGAATGTATAGACAGGGGTGATCCAGTTGATGTCATATATTTAGACTTTAGCAAAGCTTTTGATAAGGTACCCCATGTTAGGCTGATGCAAAAGTTGTTGCAGTGTGGTATAGATGGAATGGTACACAATTGGATTAAAGAGTGGTTAAAGATCAGAAGGCAGTGTGTATTACTTAATGGTAATAAGTCATTATGGGAAACAGTGAAGAGTGGGGACCCACAGGGTTCTGTGCTGGGACCATCTTTGTTCCTTATATATATAAATGATTTAGACAAAGGTCTTAAATGTAAGGTTTCTAAGTTTGCTGATGATACCAAAGTGGTTACCTCAGTAAGGAATAATGACGGATGCATAAAGCTTCAAGGTGATCTAGATCAGGGCTTCTTAAACTGTGGGTCGCGACCCCCAGGGGGGTCGCGAGACTACTGAAAGGGGGTCGCAAAGATCTGATACTTTTCAATCATTATAAATAAAATTTTAAAATTAGTATACACACTACGTACAAATATAAATACAAATAAAAATCATACAAAATACTATTGTAGTTTTATTATAACTATTTTTTGAAAAAAGTGGAAATGCAAAACTGTTATGTAGGGCCGCCTATAAATGAAAATATGGAAGTAGCATTTAAAATAATAAATACAACGCGCTCCTCGATTTTCAACTGAACGTTCTTCAAGATTGCCAGGAAAGCCACTCAAAGCCACCCAAAGCCGAAGACAGCCAGTCTACAGCCACTGGCTGTAGACTGGCTGGCTTGAAGATGCGTTGACTCAAAGATGACGGCTTTTCAGTTGGTGTTTTTAATTATTACGTTAAAGTTCAACTACATTTTGTTTAATTATTTATTATTATTTAACCATCATGGATAAATGGGTAATTAAAATTCCAACTAATAAGTCTGCCACGCCGTCACAACCAAGTTGCAGTGCTTCAAATCCGACTTCTAGCAAAACAAAAAAAAGAAAATATGACGAATCATATTTGCAGTATGGCTTCACATGCTCTTCTCAACAACAATGAAGAACAACCAGTGTGCTTAATTTGCAAAGAAGTTTTGGCTGCAGAAAGCATGAAACCGTCAAAACTGCAACGACATTTGAATACTAAACATGCAACGTTATCAAAAAAGCCAATAGAATATTTTGAGCGTCTTTTGCAAACATCAAATAAAGAAAAGAACACTTTGGAGAAGTATGTTACTTTGAATGATAAATATCTATTGGCATCGTATGAAGTTTCGTATTTGATAGCAAAAACGAAAAAGCCTTTTACTATTGGAGAGCAACTTTTACTACCTGCAGCTATAAGAATGTCTGAAATTGTTCATGGAAAACAGTATGCTGCTGAAATTAGTAAAATTCCATTATCAAATGACACTGTGTCCAAAAGAATTTCAGACATTAGCAATGATCAATTTCAACAGCTTCTTATGAGGCTTAAAGACAGCTCAAAGTTTGCAATACAACTGGACGAGTCGACAGACATTTCAAAAATGGCACAGTTGTTACTTTTTGTAAGATATATTTATGAGGGAAGCATTCATGAAGATATACTGTTTTGTCGTCCTCTGGAAGGTCATACTCGTGGAAAAGATATATATAAAAAAGTAAATGAGTTTTTTGAAAAAGAAGGATTAAATTGGAAAAATTGTGTTGGTGTGTGCACAGACGGTGCTGCAGCAATGACCGGACAAGATCTTGGTTTTACAGCATTTGTTAAAGCTGGAAATGATCATATTACATTTACACATTGTATGATTCACCGAGAGGCACTTGTTGTTAAAAAAATTGCACCAGAATTAAACACTGTTTTTTTTGATGCAGTCAAAATCATTAACTTTATTAAAAGTCGAGCACTTAATAGTCGATTGTTTAAAAATTTGTGCATTGATATGGATTCGGATTATACAAGTTTATTGCTACATGCTGAAGTTAGGTGGCTATCAAGAGGTCGAAGTTT
>SEYY01003819.1:0-12493 GCA_009176605.1 Armadillidium nasatum
ACATAAACTGACAAATTTGGTTTCCTAAACGTCCAAGGTCAGAAACTGTCACAAATGGAACACTGCAGTTAGCCTCTGTAAATATATATATATAAATATATATATATATATATATATATATATATATATATATTATATATATATATATATATATATATATATAATATATATATATATATATATATAATATATATATATATATATATATATATATATATATATATATATATATATATATATATATATATATATATATATTATATATATATATATATATATATATATATATATATATATATATATATATATATTATATATATATATATATATATATATATATATATATATATATATATATATATATATATATATATATATATATATATATATCCTCCCAGTGGGCAAAAGCCAGAGGCCTACCAATTTCCACCGGAGTTGGGAAAGATCTATATCATGGTCGATGGAGGCCGACGTGTCTAGATACACGGCGTTTGAAAGTATGTAAGTCAAAGAAGTTGGGAAATCAGATGAAGGGAGTGTGTTCCAGACTTTACCAGTAGAGTATATGTAAGATTGAGCATAGCAGTTAAGTCTGGGGTCGGAGAGTTGGACAGAGAAAGAAAGAGACTGTGTAGAAAGGCGTGACGCACGAGCTCTTCTCAATGGAGGAGGTATGCAACGAGAGAGTTCAGAAGAGCAGTGTCTGTTGTAATAGCGATGGTAAAGAGAGAGTGACGCAACAATTCGACGGGCAGAAAGAGATTGAAGAGAGTTAGTAAGAGCAGGAGAGTTGATGAGACGAAATGCCCTAGACTCCACCTTCTCTAGGAGAGCTGTGTGTGTGGAACCACCCCAAATGTGCGAAGAATACTCCATACAGGGGCGAACAACACACCTATACAAAGCAAGCAGTTGGGGTGGTGTGAAGTAATTCTGAAGGCGCCTCAGAACACCCAACCTCTTACAAGCTTGTTTAGAAAGAGAAGTAATGTGATCTTTCCAAGAAAGATCACGAGAAAAAGAGACACCAAGAATATTAAGAACAGATGAAGGCTTGAGTTGTATGTTTTCGAAGAAGATATCATAGTTGTGTGGAAGATTGTGTCGAGTGGGGAGATGAAGGAATTGAGTTTTTGAGGCATTGAAAACAACCATGTTTTCTCTGCCCCAATTTGAAATAAGTGAAAGATCAGAGGTTAGTTGCTCCAAGAATACCCTTCTCGAGTCTATCAACAGCTGTTGGGTGGGATGTTTTTCAAACTGGAAAGAATAATGAAGGGTGGAGTCATCAGCATAGGAGTGGATAGGAGATGAGGTAATAGAGAGAAGGTCATTAATGAAAAGTAGAAAAAGTGTTGGGGATAGGACAGAACCCTGAGGAACACCACTATTAATAGGTTTAATATCCACTCCTCTACTGATGACTACACCCTTCATTACTTTTTTTAATTTAAAAGGCACCCCTCTAAACAGTATTTAATAGACGCAAAAGGGTAGCCTTGAGGCAACTGACCTCTGATCTATCTCGCATTTTAAATTGGGGCAGAGAAAAATGCCACCAAAACTCAATTCCTCCGTCTTTATACTCTACACAATCTTCCACACAACTATGTTATCTTCTTCGAAAACACACACTTCAAACATTCATCTCTAATTAATACTCTTGTTGTTTCTTTTTCTCGTGATCTTTTTTGGAAAGATCACATTACTTCTCTTCCTAAATAAGCTTCTAAGAGATTAGTTGTTTTGTGGTTCCTTCAGAATTTCTTCACACCACCCCAGTTGCTTGCTTTTTAAGGGTGTAGTGTTCGCCCCAGTATGGGAAGTGCCTCAAACATCTGTGGTGGTTTCACATATACAGCTCTTCTATAAATTGTTTAATCTAGGGCTTTTCGTCTTATAAAAGCTGAAGGCGGAAATTCGGAATGAAACGTTCTCATTTCATTAAATGAGTATGTAGAAACCCTTGGTATAAACCTTTCTAATTAGATTAAGGTTCCCTAGGAAAGAAGCTATCTCAACTAAATATATATATATATATATATATATATATATTATATATATATATATATATATATATATATATATATAGAGAGAGAGAGAGAGAGAGAGAGAGAGAGAGAGAGAGAGAGAGAGAGAGAGAGAGAGAGAGAGAGAGAGAGAGAGAAAGAGAGAGAGAGAGAGAGGACGTATATTATAGGGGGAGGACGTAGTGCCGTCCAAAGCGATGAAGTACCCCCCATTGGGCTTAACCGTGGGGTGATAGGTTGGGCTAGACCATTCACTTTCAGTCCGTTGCCCTTTGATTCGTTCCTTTTCTGGTTTCAACTTCTCAGAGGGTCTCTAGTGTGCCCTTGTCTCATACCGGAGTGTCTATGCTCATACGTTTCCTTTCCCCAACTCCATTCTCATGTTCCTACAAATTTACAAGCACTTACTCCTATATCACCTTTAATGTAACATCAACAAAATGGCGAAGCATAAAACTACCTCGGAGATGCTACGAGGGGCGGCATCCAAAGAATACCCCTCATCCACTCCTTCCCCCATCACAACTTGGGAGTTGATGGCCTCCTGTGATGTGGTTGGCGCCACCAAGATCTCTATGCCTACTTGCCCTGGTATACTATCTTCCTTTTTCATTAACTTCTGCAACATTCGCGGTCTCTTTACTAATTTCCACTTTGCGGAACAATATCTCTCTTCTTCTAAACCTCATCTCTTATTCTTTACCGAAACTCAGGTGTTTGAGTGTTCTGACAGCAAGCCCTACTCTGTTCCTCCTACTGTCTCTATCCTCAATTTTCAGCTAATGGCGGATGTTTCGCATATGTGCGCAACGATGTAATCTGTTCTCTTGTCTCTAATTTGGAGTCTTCTGAATTCTCTACTTTATGGCTTAAACTTTCATGCAACTCTACAGCAAAATTTTCTGTTATCTCTACTCATCTCCTAACTCTACTGACTATCCAAAATTCTTCGATTATCTTAACTCCAAAATAAAACAAATTCTTTCTTCTTCTCCTATCTCAGAATTCATCATATTAAGTGATTTCAATGTTTACCACCGACAATTGCTTTCATCTAATTTTCCCAATCCAGCTGGTAAACTCGCCTTCCAATTTTCTATCCAGAAGAATCTAAAGCAGTTGGTGCATCTCCCTACCCGTATCCCTGATCGCCTTGGTGATGAAAAAAACATTCATGATCTTTTCCTAACTTCTTATCCCTCTACTTACACTGTTAAACTCTTTCCTCCTCTGAGTTCATCCGATCACCTTCTTGTCTTTGTATCTTGTCCTGTCTCTTCAAGTCTTCCGCAAGAACGGCCCCCGCCTTCGGTGAGGAGACGTTTCTGGCATTTCTGTGCCACTAACTGGTCTGACTTACGGTTGTACTTCTCTGATTTTCCAAGGAATGATTACTGTTTCCGTGGGAGGGATCCCTCTGGGTGTGCAGAGCGCATAACCGAGGTGATTCTCTCTGGCATGGAAGCATACATTCTATATTCTTTCCCTTCCACTAAACATAATAAACCTTGATTTAACTTTGCTTGTCCTCGCGCTATCCGCCGCAGGAATGCTGCCTTCAGGGACTACCGTCGTCTTCAAACTCCAGAAACTCATGCAACTTATATTTACTTACTTTACTTACTTTACTTACTTCACGCCCTTTCTGGCATTTTGCCAAAAATGTCAACTCTAACTTTGCTTCTTCCTCTTTCCCTCCCTTAGTATTTTCTGACGGTACAACTGCCACTTTGCCTTCCTCAAAAGCTAAACTCTTTGCTCAAACTTTTGCTTCTAATTCAACCTTAGACGATTCCGGAGCTGTTTCTACTCCTTCAACCCCTTCAAACTCATTTATGCCTAGAATTATAATTTCTTCTAAAGACGTCATTTCTGCTCTCTCTGAGCTTAACACTAAGAAGGCGTACGGTCCTGATGGTATCTCTCCTGTGATTCTCAAAATTTTTGCTTCTGAGCTTGCACCCTGCCTTGGTAAACTTTTTCGTTTATGTCTTTCTACTTCGACCTTCCCTTCTTCCTGGAAACGTGCGCTCATTAAGCTTGTGCCGAAAAAGTGGAACCCTTCTCAACCCTCTAACTATCGTCCCATTTCTTTAACTCCGTTCTTTCTAAAGTTTTCGAATCTATCCAGCAGGAAGATTTTGAAACATCTCAATTCTTCTAATCTTATCTATGATCGCCTGTATGGCTTTCGTAAGAAACGCTCTACTGGTGATCTCCTTTCCTTTCTCTCTGACTATTGGTACTCCGCTCTTCGGCATTTCGGTGAATCTTTTGCTGTGGCGCTGGACATATCAAAAGCTTTCAATAGAGTCTGGCACTATTCTTTGATTTCCAAACTTCCCTCTTTCGGAATCTGTTATCCAAACCTGTTATCCTTCAAATGCTACTCTTATATTTATTATATTTCTTTACCAATGCGCAACAGATGCTTGTAAAAGGAAGTAGTTAGGAATCTACTAACTCTCGCCATAAAGTTATCTATATTCTGTCGGAAATCACTGATATGCTCTCAATTCTCATTTCCAGAATCACCTGTTTCTCTTCTCTCTAAGCTCCCTTCCTTTGGGATCTTCTATTTTGCTCACACATGTAAAATTTCCTTTCAGATCTATCTATTTCACCAGTTTTCGAACTCTACATTCAATTACAGTAGTGTTGTTCTTCATAATTTTGTTTTTTCATATAAGAGATTATCACTTTCAAAAAATAACTTCCTGTCTGAACTCCTAACCTTTTTCCATTATTGTGCCATCAACTCAATATTTCATTTTTTCACTAATTCCAAATTTGTTTCCACCTTTGCGTTTAGAGTTGACTCCTGACCTCACCTTACAAACAGACAGTACTTTTTCTTAACTGTCAGGTTAGGCGTTCAGGTAGGATCGTCTAAGCCAAATGAAATTCAGATATTTAAAACTCAATTTCTTTATTCTCTTTGTCATGAACACCTCATAATTTTTATGCATTATTTTAGGATCAGCAGTCTCTCCTGTCTGCAGAATTTACCATTTTTTGTTCGCAACATAAAAAAGTAATTGCATTGGGAACCTCAAATCACAACAGTTACTAGAAGGACTTTTAAAAGTTTGAGAAGTCAATTCATGGCGTAGATAATTTTTTTTTTTTTTGGAAGGGGGCTCATTTACTTCGACTTAAAAAGGTTTTTATCCGTATTTGTATGATGTACTGTACTTCCACTTGGGAAAGCTAATGACAAACCCATTTTTTGGATAGATCAATAAGCGTAAAAGGTTTTCTGTCTTCTAACATTTAATATTTTGTATATTTTATGAATTTTAATATTTTCATCATAATTTTATATCTCTTTATATATATATATATATATATATATATATATATATATATATATATATATATATATATATATATATATATATATATATATATATATATATGGTGAGCATGAGTATATTGCAGGAGGGTTTGAGAGTATGAAAATGAGGAGAAGGTACTGGAGGGTATTATAGCATTTTATAGGAATAGAATAGCAGAGCGTGTGTGAGAGATTATAGAATGCAAACTGTGTTTTTTGAAGTGAACACTGGATTAAGGCTGGGTTGTGTAATGTCTCCGGGTATGTTTAATTTATTTATTGACAAAGTGATGAGATTGATGGAAAATGTAGGTAAGGAGTAAGAATGAGGAAACATCAAGGTGTGTGAGATGTGAATGTGTTATTAAATGCGGATGACGTTGTACTTCTGGCGAAGATACAAGGGGATTAGAAGGTATTGGTAGGAGAGTTTGTAAAAAGTTTTGAAGAGTTGGACTTAAGAGTGAATGCTGATATGAGCAAGTATTATGAATGAAAAATAGGGAGAGAGGGGAGAAGGGTGTAGGTGGGGGAGATGAAGTGCAAATAAAAGTGGGAAGGAAGAAATTTGAGTGGGTTAATTCATTTAAATATCTTGGAGTAAATTTTTGCAAGGGGGGAATGTAGTGAGGGTGATGAAATGGGAATATAATAATAAAAGGGGAGAAGGTATTGGAAGGTTTGAGGAATATTTATAGTAAGGAAGGTTGTCATGAGATGTGAAAGGGAAAATATTTAAGGATTGCTTTATACCGGTGGTTATGTATTAGAAAGAGGTATGATGGTTGAATGCGAGGAAGAGAAAAAAGGTTGAAGTTTTCTAAATTAAGGGTCAGAGCGGTGTGTGTTGTAGGTAGAAGGGAGAGTTAGGAATATTAGAAAAAGGAGATGTGTGGTTGGAGAAGGAGCACGGTTGGGAGAGCGTAGAAGAGCATACTGAGGTTGTTTGGATATGTTTGCAGGATGAATGAGGAGAGACTGGCAAAAAAAAAAGGTTGTATCAGAAATGGAGGGTGTAACAGATAGGGGTAGATCGAGAAAAGGTTGGATGAGTGAGGTCAAGGAGTTATTGAGGGACAGAAGGATGAGCTGGGATGAGGGTGTACGGTTGGCGGAGGATAGGAGTGTGTGGAAAAGATTGGGGAGGGGATTAGTACTGGGAATATATGTGAATTGCGGTTGACACCACCCCACGATTGTGGAAAAGGGTGTGAGAGTATATATATATATATATATATATATATAATATATATATATTATATATATATATATATATATATATATATATATATATATATATATATATATATATATATATTCCATAACTATTGTCCTATATTTATACCTCTCACTTGTGTTCTAACTGAAATCTTTGAACTTTCCTTTAACTCTAATTTCTTAAATCATCTAGATTCTAGAATCCTACCCCCTTCTTTCCCATTACCAGTACATCTTTTGATGTTCGAGGTCTACTGGTGAAATACTTTCCTATCTTACTGATTTATGGTCTTCTGATCTTCTGCTCTTTTCCAAGGTTTTCGACAGGGTGTGGCATGAGTCGCTACTCTCCAAGCTCCCTTCCGTTGGGTTTCTTTCTTCTCTTTTCTTACTGATGTCTATTTTTCTCTCAGACCTTTCCGTGTCGGCATTTGACGATGGAGCAACCTCTTCCTCCTTTTCTGTCAATTGTGGTGTTCCTCAGCGTTCTGTTCTATCTCCAAATTTATTTTTTACTTTTCTTCAACGATCTTCTCAGCTCCACTTCTAACTGTGTCCATTCCTACACTGATGACTCAACTCTCCATTCCTCTACTTGTTTCAAATCTGCTCCCTCCTCTGCTTCTAGAGTTGGTTCTCATCTTCAAATTCCTGACTCTATTGTTGCCAATCTGAACGAAATTTCCCGGTGGGATCACCTCAATCTTGTCAAAATCAACTCTTTAAAAACTCAACTTCTTCACATCTTCCTCTCATAAACACCTCCTAACATTATTATCTCCTTTGCCGGCTCTCTCGTCTTACCTGTAAACAATATTAGCATTCTTGATCTAAACATAAACAATAAACTTTCTTAGAAATCTCATATGACAATGGTTGCTTGGTCGGCTTCAAAAAAGCTAGGAATACTATTCAGATTGCGTAATTTTTTCTCCTCTGAACAGTTGCTCCAGTTATATAAGAGTCTTATCAAATATCCGCCCTTGAATGGAGTATTATTCTCACATTTTGGGGGTTACGGTTCCACCCTTCATTTGGATAGGGTTAAGTCTTAGGCTAAAAGATTAATAAACTGTACGCTACTTTCAAACTCACTTGACCCCCTGTCTTTCCAAAGACGTTGGTGCACTATCTTTTTTCGATAGGTACTACATCGGCAGTTGATCGGGAGAATTGACCTCTCGAATTCCACCACCATTGCGTTCCCTTCACTGCATAACAGGAACAATGCTTTCACATGAATTTTGTGTGAATATTGTAAACACCAGACTTGTTCACTTAAGTGCCTCCTTGTTTCCAGCCACTTTTGTTCTGAGAAACTCTCATCCGTTTTTTTCTGCTGCATTTAATCTTCCTCTCTTTAAGGCCTCCATTTGCGCTCACCTGAGAGATTTGCTCTAGGATGGGATGAAATTCCTTCAATGTTAGGAACTTAATGGAGCTAATTACTTGCATTCCTCTACCTTTACGATGCCTCGAAGCTCTATGTGTGTGTGTCTTTTAAAAGAATTTGGTGTGGAGATTAACATTCAAACACCTCTGTTCTGTGAAATACTCTTCCATATTCGAATAATCCTATAGCTGCTAAAACTCCATCAAATATAGTATGTAGACATTGCACTAACTGAGTTGCAAGTGGTGGAGTGGGTCTGTTCAACATTCTCGCGAACCTGATGTTTCTATAACTATCATAAAAAGATTAAACATTTAGAACACGCAGCAAATTTAAAGAGTAAAGGGAGTTGAACTTTCAAGAATTATTTATACGTCTTCTAACCTTGAACTTATTCTTTTCCCAAAAGATTGATAGAGTTGGAGCACCAAGATGTGAGGGCAACATTCAGTACAAGGTCGAATGAGATTCTTCTTTTACTGAAGTAAATGTAAGGAGAAAAAATATCTCATGCCCGCAAAGAATTTCCAGTTTCTTAGAAGTCGACCTAACAAACACTGTTAAGACAGTTTTCTGTTTAAGCTCACTCCAATAATGTTTGTTTAACCCACAGTAGAAATAGAAGAACCGTCGAAAGATAAAAGAAACCTACCTTGGAGTTATTTTGTGATAGAAATTTAAGGAAATTGATCATTTATTTACAGACATTAATTTCACAAACTTGAGGTGCCTCATTCAAGTTATACTTGTCAGTTCAAAAAAATTACATTCTAGATATTGAAGTTGAAAGGCAACTCTATATGCCAAAAGGAGAGCATTTTAAAGTAAAATAAAGAAGGAAGCTTTGTGTAATCAGTATAATAGAAGATATAATCAAAATAGCAGCTAAGAATGCCGTTTATGAAAGGTTTCAAAATGAATGGAAATGCAAAAAAAAAAAAAAAAAAAAAAAAAAAATCGTCGAGAATGAAGAATGAAGTAGTCACAAAAACTACAACTACAATTAAGGAATGGGATTGAGAGAAATCCAGACACGAGTAAGACAATTTAGGAGTGAACTCTAAAGAAATTTAGAAAATAGTGATACTCGAGATGTCTTGTTAAGTGTCTCATATTCAACAGGAACAGAAAAAAAATTAATCTGCAAGATACTAAACTATTTAGCAAAATGATTTAAATCGTAGAAGCCGAAGTGATACCGATATAACACAAAATGCTGATAATAGCTGTAAGGGAAGAGTTACTGGATTTAGAATAGCTACCCTTCTTTGGAAAAGACTGATAAATAACGTTCTTACATCAGTTGGAAAAAGTTTTAGTTGGAAGGTAAATAGAATAGATTTCAGAGAGGAGAGGCACCAGCTCAAAAGCACAACTCCTTAGAACACAGAAAATTTTGCCATCTTTTTTCTTCCTAAAGTTTACAGGGGTTAACATCCCATTCTTCCGATTACATGCAATCTGATGCAATACATTACTTATATAAAATGGGAAATAATATACAATGTGGAATATCAGATTTGTCAACGGTGGAATAGGAAGAAAAAAAGAAACTAAAAGGATTAACCTTTCAACATGAGTTTTAGAACGTCTTTTAATTTTTAAACAGACACTACTACGTCATATATATCTATACATATATATATATATATATATATATATATATATATATATATATATATATATATATATATATATATATATATATATATATATATATATATATATATATGGCATCCACATTCTCATCCGCGGAGCATCCTCATCAAAATTATCATCAACATCCGCATCCGCGTCCGCATATACATACTCAATCACCCTTGCGAAAATTATACATCCGCATCCGCATCCGCATCCCGCATCCGCAAATGAGAAAATATGACATGGAATCCATCATATATATATATATATATAATATATAATATATATATATATATATATATATATATATATATATATATATATATATATATATATATATATATATATATATATATTCAAATTATTATGGATTTTTAAAAAAAAAAAAAAATTTTTTTTTTTTTTTTTAAAAGTTAAAAAAAAAAAAAGATTTTATAAAGAAGTACTGTTTATTTTTACAGATATGTCATGAGTAGGTTGCCTTTCAATAGCTAATACTTAGTTTGCCTTCCTTTGGTAGTTTTGAGCGCCTTAACACGCTTTGGCATGTCAGTGATTAATGTTCTGCAGAAGTTCTTGATTTTGTCATTGTGGAACCATACGTATATGAGACGCTCTATGAGGGCATGTTTAGTTGTAAGGGGAACTTTGTGTATTTCATTTTTTTAGAATAGACCATAATTCCTCGATAGGGTTCATATCTGGAGAATTTCCAGGCCATTGGCAGCAGTTTAACATCATTTTCTCTACACCACATCCTCACTGAATGGGCAGTGTGACAAGGGCCGAGTCTTGCTGAAATATCCATGGGTTTTCACCGAACCATTCTATAGTTTGAGGTAGCAAACGGTTTTGCAGCACATCTATATACTTCAACTGGTTCATCATACCTTCAACGATCTTCAAACTACTATTCCCATGTACAGAAATTGCTTCCCTGTACCATTATTTTCTGTGAAAATTTTATAGACTTTTTAAAACACTCTGGCTCATATTCCTCCCCGGGCCTTCTCCTCACTGTCTGCACTCAGTCATCAAGTACTGAAATAGTGGATTCGTCGGAGAATACTACCTGAAACAATAGAAAGTAGTGTATCATCATATGATTCCAGCAGCAGCTGCTGAGTAATCGGGAAAATTATTACGTGAAATTATTGTTTTTCAGCATGACTGCATAGTTATCAGGTTAATCAGCGATATTGTCATATTTCCCGACGTTACTTTGATTTCATAATTTATGTTATTTAACATTTAATACAATAAAAACCCTACAAATGTATCACTCTTACCTTTTCCCATTGGTCAGAATTCCAATTGGCGTGAGTATCAGCCCAGTCTCGGCGTGCCTTGATCGTAGCATTCGTAAGCCGGGTTTTTTTCTTGGGCTATAGGCTCGTAAACCACTTTCTAATAACCTTCTGTTCACAGTTATTAGAGAAACACCAATGTTATCTGCTTGCAGTTCACTTGCAATACTATTACAAGATTTTCTTTTGTCATGAAGAGCCAATTGTTTGATTTTTCTGTCGGTTCTGGGAGTAGTTTTCTCTTACAACCACATCTTCCAGTCCTTGTTGAATCCAAATTAAGATCTTTGTTCATTTTTTTCTTTATGTTGCTAACTGATTAACAGGAAATATTTAATTTCTTGGCAATATCTTTCTGTTTTATTGCACTAACACTTAATAGAACCTTGATTTGCCCAATTTTACGAGGACTCAAGTAACTACTTTTACCCATAACTGTTAACTCTCCTTTTATCTAAAAATACGACAAAAAAAATGGTTGATATTATGAGAAATACACACTAGTAGGACTGCTGAGTCTCTAACTGCAAATTACAAGATATGACACACCCTTACTCGGCAAAATCTGATGTAGAACTGAGATACCACACCAACGTGTTTTTCGCAGCTAAGAACAGAGTCAGGGTTGCCATCTGTTATTTCAGCATTTGTGCCAGTAAACAGTGGAAAACCCTTTAATAATAACTCGTTATAAATGTATACGAGTTACTTCACACTAATATTTCGAAATATCCTTTTTATTGACACATTAAAGAGCTTTAAGTAACCTTTTACCAGAAAACTTAAATTTTTTTGAAAAATCCATAATAATTGAACACTACTATATATATATATATATATATATATATATATATATATATATATATATATATATATATATATATATATATATATATATATATATATATATATATATATATATATATATATATATGCCATACAGAGATGGAATTTATTAAAATATTTTCCATTTCAATTTATTCCTAAAGTACGAAGTGGAAAAAACTATTAACGAGTTTCTCACTAATATCTTCAGATCTACTCTTCACTTTCCTACTGTACCTAAGCAAAAAAATACTACTTTAAACAACCGTATATTGGATTACTTACTTCTCAACTTAATATAAATATTTTTGCTATACTTCAAGCTACATTCCACAAATGCTAGCTCATTCTTATAAATTATAAATCCCACTCAATTAGTGCTTTCTTCAGACATAAGAAATCTCTCTCAATGTTTCTCGGATCTTCAATTTATTTATTTAAATTTGTCAGCTGTAATGAGGCGTATGTAGGCCAAACTGGTCTACAATTAAAAAGGAAGATTAATTAGCATTAAGGAGTTTCTTTTCGAAATGACCTTCCTCTTTGTTCTCCTGAACACTTCTACCATAAAAGACCATGGAGACATCAACCATTTTTCTACTTCTAATTTCACTATGGCTCAACATGCGTCTTTCTTTCCTGATTGTAGGATATTTGGGGGGAGAGGGAGAGGTTTAAAAAGTGAGGATTGATAAGCATAGAGGAGTTTCATTCAGAACTGACTTCCCTCTTTCTTCTCCTG
>SEYY01003820.1:0-2500 GCA_009176605.1 Armadillidium nasatum
AGAGAGAGAGAGAGAGAGAGAGAGAGAGAGAAACTTATATCAATTAATTAAGACCATACATCCTCCATCATGATAAACAATCAATAAGGCAACTTTTAAACCAATAAGATAAAAAGATATAACAAAATAGACTCCCAAAAAGACCTATCCATCAAGTCGCCTCAAAAGCCATACAAGGAAGGTCTCTGCCGCCGAAGGGCTTTCCAAGCGGCGTAGTTTAGCCGATCGCCGCGTCGTCATCTTCAAACAAAAATTTATATAATTTTAAAAATAGATGTAAATTTTTTTTTTTTTTTTATTAGAATGTAAAAAGTGATATAAATGTTCTTTAACTTAAACATGCTCTTAAAGATTATAATTAGTTAAGTTATTGCATAAATTATTTGGCCAAAATAACATAGAGCGTTCGCCACTCTCATCTTTGACTTGCTAAAAGATCCAAGTCAATCAACATATTACCAGTATAATTTTTTAATATATTATGATTATATAATTATATTATATATATATATATATATTAATATATAATAAATATATAAATATATCATTTATAAACACTATATATATTATATATTTATTATTATATATATATATATATATATATAGTATATATATAATTATTATATATATATAATATACTGACTTCTGCCACTGGAAATATGATATTTCCTTTATACACAGACATCTCTACAATAAAATTATTTATTCTGTTATTAGACGCCTTGCGTTTAATTGGCCAATTATTTCAGAGCGAAAGGACTATCATAATACAGAGGAATTTGAAAAAGTACCTACACTGTTGAAAAGTACTTACAGTTACAGAAGAGCTAAAAAAACCTACACTGTTGGAAAGTACTTACATTACAGAAGGACTAAAAAGTACCTACACTGTTGAAAGTACTTACAGTTAACAAAAGGAGCTACAAAGTACCTACACTGTTGAAAAGTACTTACAGTTAAAGAAGGGCTAAAAATGTACTCGCCTGTTGAAAGTACTTACAATACTAAAAGGAGCTAAAAAGTACCTACACTGTTAAAATACTTAAGTTAACAAAATAGGCTCAATAAAAAGTTTCACATATTTTTAAATAATTTTTTAAAATTTTTTTTTTTTTTTTTTTTTTTTTTTTTTTTTTATTATTAATTATTATTATTATAATTAATTATTTTTAATTAATGCATTATTATATTTATTATATTCATTTTTATTATTATTATATTATTATTATTATTATTATTATTATTATTATTATTTATTATTATTATATTATTATATTTATATTAGAATATTTTTAAAAAATTAATATATATTATTTATATATATTATATTATATATATATATATATGTATATATATATATATATATATATATATATATATTATATATATATATATATATATATATATATATATATATATATATATATATATATATATATATATATATTATTATTACGTTTAATGAAATAAAATTTATTTATTTTTTTAAAT
This sequence comes from Armadillidium nasatum, assembly GCA_009176605.1. Lineage (NCBI taxonomy): Eukaryota > Metazoa > Arthropoda > Malacostraca > Isopoda > Armadillidiidae > Armadillidium > Armadillidium nasatum. Next base: position 1,492 of record SEYY01003820.1, read on the forward strand.
ATTTTGTAGAAATTATTTTAGGAAAAAGTTTTTAACAAAAATTCCTTGATTTTTTGTTTTTTTATTTTTATTTTTATTTATTTTTTTAAATTTTATGAAAAACTTTAAATTTTTGTTTTAAAAATTTAATTAATATATATATATTATATATATATATATATATATATTATATATATATATATAATATATATATATATATATAATATATTATATATATTATATATATTATAATAATTAATAAAATATATCTTTATGTTCTTATGTTAAAATTTTGAATTTAAAGAAAGAAAAAAAAAAAAGAATTAAATGTTATATATCAGTGATGTTATTTACATTTGATATCACACATTTGATGTTATATATTTGATGTTATATATTACAGATGTCATACACTCTTGATGTCAAACATATTCTGTCATATACTATTGCATCATATACACTCGATGTCAAACACTTGATGTTATACACACTTGATTCCGCATACCACTGATGTATATATACTTGATGTCAACCACACTTGATTCCGTATACCAACTTTTGTAATATGTCATTGATGCCATGCATGGTGGATATCGTAATTGATATTATTTTCACTTGGTATACTGTGATATACCATTGATGACATTTACACTTGATGAAATATTCCATCGATGTCATTTATATTTGATGTAAAACAAATTTTGTCATTCCTATTAATGTCATGCACATTTGATGTCATCCACACTTGATGTCATACACACTTTAGGTCAAACATACTTTAAGTCAAACACTTGTGGTTCATTTAAAGAAAGTAGATTTGATGCAATTCTTGGACTATAAAGGCTTAAAGCATACAAGCTACAATTTGTCGGGACGCTGTTAGGAAACTCCACCTACATGAAATGCACATTACGAAAATATATTCGAATCGAAAAGAAGATCGCTAAAACCCTGCTCCATGTTCTGCCACTACTTTTATCTGCAAGAAAATTGATTTCAATTTCCATTTTATGTCTATTTTAGTTTGATA
>SEYY01003820.1:7500-10000 GCA_009176605.1 Armadillidium nasatum
TCTAATATATATATATATATATATATATAATATATATATATATATATATATATATATATATATATATATATATATATATATATATATATATATATATATATATATATATATATATATAATATTTTTATTTTTTTTTTTTTTTTTTTTATTTTATTATATATATATATATATATATATATATATATATATATATATATATATATATATATATATATATATATATATATATATATATATATATATATATATATATATATATATATGGGATAATGACAGAATCAGACCTACAGATATAAGTAAACGAAATCCTTCACATTTAAACAAAAGTAGAAGATAGATTAGAAACAGCTGACTCAACAAATCAACTGATTCAACAAGTGAGGCAGCTGGATTAGTGTTAGCAATGTTCTTGAAATAAATGGTGTTTGTAAATTATATAATAAAAGAGACATAAATAAATATTAAGAGAATTAGTGGTTTTCATGATATATATATATATATATATATATATATATATATATATATATATATATATATATATATATATATATATATATATATATATATATATATATATATATAATATATATATATATATATATATATATTATTATTTATTATATTAAAAAAATATATTTATATAAATATATATAATAAAAATAAAATTATAATAAAAAATGAAGTTAAAAAAAAAATTTAAGAAATAAAAAAAAAAATTTTTTTAAAAAAAATTTAAATATTTATTTTAAAATTTTAAAAATTATTTTATTTTTTAATTCAATTAGTAATCGTTTAAGTTTAACGTAAAAAAAAAAAAAAAAAAAAAAAAAAAAAAAAAAAAAAAAAAAAAAAAAAAAAAAATAAAAATTAAATAAAAAAAAAATTCTCTGAATATAAAAAGTAGGCGAAATTAATTAGTGAAACAATCGAAGCAGTTAGTCGAAATCGATCATCACTGGAAATAAAAAAAAATTGTTCGCGAATAACTGTTCCGTAATCATAAATGATTTATTCGTCTTTTTAGAGTTTCTTGAGCGCAGCTCGATCGTTCCTTGAGTATAACTCGACTGTCCCTTTAGTGTTCTTAAAGCATAAACAGTTCAATCATTTCTAAGGAATTTGAGCGTAGCTTGATCGTTCCTTGAGTATAACTCGATTGTAACTTGAGTGCTCTTAAGCGTAATCAGCTCAATCATTTCTTAGAAATCTTTGAGCGTAGCTTGATCGTTCCTTGAGTATAACTCGATTGTAACGAGCGTTCTTAAGCATAAAAATTTAAAGAAAATTTTTGAGCATATTTCGACCTTCCGTTGAGCATAATTTGATCGTCCCTTGAGCGTTATTAGAGCGATCATAGTTAACCCTAACCTCTCATGTAAATCACACACACACACTAAAATTTCACTTCTATAAATAATTCGTTGTGGGGAGAAAAAAGAATTTAAACCTTGAAGAAATAAGCTTCACAATTCTTTTTGGCTTTTTGTATTATAAAAGTAATTCCTTTTAATAAGTTAAATGTCAACAGGAATAAAAAAGTTATTTAGAAATGTCTCTTTTACAGAAGAGTTTCTCAAAGGAAACATAAAATCCTGTTATATATATATATATATATATATATATATATATATATATATATATATATATATATATATATATATATATATATATATATATATATATATATATATATATATATATATATATATATATATATATATATATATATATATATATATATATATATATATATATATATATATATATATATATATATATATATATATATATATATATATATATATATATATATATATATATATATATATATATATATATATATATATATATATACTATAAACCAACTTCTGCCATTGGTTTTTATAAACCTTTCTTCTGACACGTTTATTGTGTTCTTTTATATATATATATATATATATATATATATATATATATATATATATATATATATATATATATATATATATATATATATATATATATATATATATATATATATATATATATATATATATATATATATATAGGGAAAAGGAGGTCTTTCTTTTCAAATATATCTTAAAAGTCTGCAATTGTTTACTTTTGTAGATCCTCCAAAGCTCGGGCTTAAGTCATTAATCTTTCAATTTGGCTTCATGCATCAAAAGTTACAAAATGACAGCAACATAAAATATATATATATATATATATATATATATATATATATATATATATATATATATATATATATATATATATATATATATATATATTATATATATATATATATATATATATATATATATATATATATATATATATATATATTATATATATATATATATATATATATATATATATATATATATATATATATATATATATATATATATATATATATATATATATATATATATATATATATATATATATATATATATATATATATATATATATATATATATATATATATATATATATATATATATATATATATATA
>SEYY01003820.1:15000-17500 GCA_009176605.1 Armadillidium nasatum
GAATTATGGCTGGCACCAGCCCACGGGAGTGGGAAGGATGAAAAGTAGAATATATATATATATATATATATATATATATATATATATATATATATATATATATATATATATATATATATATATATATATATATATGTGTGTGTGTGTGTGTGTGTGTGTGTGTGTGTGTGTTTGTGTGTGTGCTTGGTGTGTCCGAGTGTGTGTGTATGTGTGTATGTGTGTCCTTGGGGTCATTCCAAGTGGATACATTATATAGCCAAAAAGTAAATGGTAAAAAGTTTTTCAATAAGCAGTATGGGAACATTGGGAGAAATAATAGAACGAGGGTGACCAAGAACGAGAAACAATCCTGCTGTAACAGCTACACTGAAATGTAAATAAAAAAAAACCTTGATAAAAAAAAACATTCATGGTTTTAAAATACCAAAGAGTTAGTATTACATGGTGAGATTAACTGAAAAACTGTGGCTTTATAAAGTGTTTTTTTTTTCTATAAATTTAACATGGTGATTATTAGTGTTTTCTTGTAAAATGTATTTTTTTAAGGAATGGATGTAGGATGTAATGTTTGATGTGGTGTATTATGCGGAGTATGATGTGGTGTCAATGATAATGATAAAGTATCTTATCTAGACTGGATGTATCAAGTAGTGTTTAATGTGGAGTTTGATCTGATGCATAATGTGTTATCAATGATAATTATTCAACGTCTTTTCTAGAATTGGTATATGATGTAGCGTTTGATATTGTGTGTAATGTTATGTTGATGCTGTGTATAATGTTAGGTAGAACATATAATGTGCAAATGTTAATTGAGATCAGGTAACTAAAGCTTAATGAAAAAATGGGAAATGAATGCATTCCTTGCAGAAACTTCATTCGGTAAATATTTTAAAATTTATTTATTTATTTATTTATTTTTTTTATATATAAAATTTAGTTATTTGCTTTGAAATATTTTATATTCATAGAAAAGAGAATATATAATATAATAATGACGATAATAATAATAATGATGACAATAATAATAATAATAATAATAATAATAATAATAATAATAATAATAATAATAATAATAATAATAATAATAATAATAATAATAATAATAATAATAATAATAATAATAATAATAATAATAATAATAATAATAATAATAATAATAATAATAATAATAATGTGGACATAATAATAATAATAATAATAATAATAATAATAAAAATAATATTAAAAATAAAATTTAATATTAATGAAGTTTTCATGGAAGTTTTCTCTATTACTCTGAAACTTTTAAATTCATAATTTTTTTTTTTTTTTTTTTTTTTTTTTTTTTTTTTTTTTTTTTTTTTTTTTTTATTAATATTCTCAAACTATAGTAAAAAATATTTTTTTATGTTGATATTACACGTAATGTATAATTGGAATTCTCTAGTTGAGCATGTTTTAATTTTAAATTCATAATTAGATTTGCCTATCAAAAATAAAGTTAATGATTCAAATTGAACACAAATATAATGACACAAATTAATTAAATTCAGTACGAAACAATATGAAACACCAAGTAAAGAAATCACAAATTCGAAGATTATTATTATTATTATTATTATTATTATTATTATTATTATTATTATTATTATTATTATTATTATTATTATCTTGATCATATTATTATTATTACTATTATTATTATTGTTACTATCATCATTATTATTATTATTATTATTATTAATTATTATTATTATTATTTTATCATGATCCAAATTATTATTACTATTATTATTATTATTATTATTATTATTATTATTACCATGATATTATTATTATTATTATTATTATTATTATTATTATTATTATCATTATTATTATTATTATTATTATTATTATTATTATTATTATTATTATTATTATTATTATTATTATTATTATTATTATTATTATTATTATTATTATTATTATTATTATTTATTATTATTATTATTATTATTATTATTATTATTATTATTATTATTATTATATCATGATCCATTATTATTATTATTATTATTATTATTATTATTTTTATTATTATAATCATTATTATTATTATCATGATCCATATTATTATTATTATTATTATTATTATTATTATTATTATCATGATTCCTATTATTATTCATATTATTATTCATATTATTCATATTATTATTATTATTATTATTTGGATGCAAACTATGAATACGTCTGGGTGCCAGAAGGAAGTTTTATATATTTTTGTTCGAATGTTATTGATTTGAAGACACGTCCGATTCAGTGTTTAGAAATTTGGTAAAATATATGTTTACAAAACACTAATCAAGGATTTGAAGGATTTATTCGATAGAATGGAGCGACAAAAATAGATTACTTTATGAATAATATATATATATATATATATATATATATATATATATATATATATATATATATATATATATATATATATATATATATATATATATATATATATATATATATATATATATAT
>SEYY01003820.1:22500-25000 GCA_009176605.1 Armadillidium nasatum
AACTTTTAAGTCTGCTATACCGAGGAATCGAACCCTGACCTCTAAGCTACTATACGAGTCTGTCTCACAGTGCAGTCGAGGGAGTCCTTTGAGAAAATCTGTATGACAGGTTGTGCATGACTTTTCGCTTTGAGATTTTCTAAACTGTCGTGGTTCGGAGGTAACACTGTCTTACCAGTTTAGAGATAAGGGTACGATTGCTCGTACAGAAAACTTAAAAATTTGTATAATTTATCTTCACGAGCTATGTAGTTTTATACTTACTAATATTTAATAGTCTATTAGAGAGAAAGGATACTAGCTGACCCCGTTGCCTTGTGGTATAGTGCAGTCTGGGGAGTCCTTTGGGAATGTCTGCATGAAAGGTTATTCACGAGCTTTTCTCTTTGAGATTTCCTTTTGAACCGTCGGAGTACAGATGTAACGTTCTGTCTTACCAGCTTAGAGGTCAAGGTTCGATTCCTCGTATAGCAGACTTAAAATTTATTATATATATATATATATATATATATATATATATTATTATATATATATATATATATATATATATATATATATATATATATATATATAAGCGATAAGATAATTAATTATATAATGAATATCATTTACAAAAGTTTCGCAAAAGTTTCGCAAATTTTTATCATCTTTATCTTTTTATTTATATTTAAATAATTTGTTTATTTATTTTTTTATGCATTTCTTTTTAATTATTTTTCGGCAATCATAATTTTTTGTCATTATTTTTATTATTTATTACGATCCTGTAACCATAAAATATAAATGAGTTATGCAATTACCACATACAGGCACACAAACAAATAAACACACGCATATATATATATATATATATATATATATATATATATATATATATATATATATATATATATATATATATATATATATATATATATATATATATATATATATATATATATATATATATATATATATATATGGTTATAAATGGTTCTAAAGGCTGGGAATGTTTTTTACCAGTATTTTCGTCTCACACATACGGTGCAGGAACATGAAGTTTCTGCAGCTGACGCCACCCTGCATCTTGCGGGATATGGTGTAGGGTATATATATATATATATATATATATATATATATATATATATATATATATATATATATATATATATATATATATATATATATATATATATATATATATATATATAAACACAGTATATAAAATATGGCTAAATTTTGACGATGAAAATTAGCCATACCTGTAATTAAGTCTTTTAGCTTTTTGCGTTCCTTACCTGCGCCTTTTCGTTCCCTATTTCCGTTCTGTGTCCTTACGAAGGATGTGAACCGAAAAAACGCCTTTTAATTCCCTTCGTGTGTACCTTTTATGACACGCACAAGCCCGTTATACAGTCACAAATCATTTTATATACATAAAAAAATCTTACAGCAGAAGTGTATAGGAAGTATATACTCGTATATTATACATGCAGGGTATATCCGAATTGTTTGGTCATACTTGGACTAGTGATTGTACGGACCTCATCTATTAAAAAAAGTCTTCATGAACAAAAATCCAAAATTAGTTCAAAAGTTAGACAATAGTTACTACAATTTATTAAACCTTCTCAATAAACGCGTTAAAACACGTTGAATCACGAAAATAAACGCTAGTCAGTGTGAGTACTCTCACTAGACCCGTTTTCTATTCGTCCCACAATCTTCCTTATATACTTAATTGCGCGCCATTTTTGGAAGTGTTTTTTTTAGACCGTATTTAGAACATGTTACAATAGAACGATTTTCCAAAATTTTCTAAAATATCATTGTTTTCTGTCACTTTTCGAGTCAGCTGATTCCAATTCAACATGGGATCTGGCCTCTCAAAAAATTCAAATGGTGCAAGATCATTAATACTCTGTTGTAAGTAAATTAAAAACAGCCAAAACAAAATAATAATAAACTCTATTGTTGACAAAATAAGATGAAATAACGGTACTGAAAAAATATATTTTCTAACAGGCATAATTATACTGATTGATTATGTAGCCTATTAATATTTAATTTTGTTTCGTATGAAAACTAAAATTTATAAATAATCTTGAAATTTACAATATATTTTAATTCATTTATTAAAATAAATTTTAAAAATTGACATAAAATGACACATAAACATCGAGATACAAATGACAGCTAAGAAAGTGAGTTTGTTTACATTAGGATTGTTTATATCTAACATTAATATCTAATATTCATGTCGAAAAGTATCTTAAGGATTTCTAAGAAATCTACAGTCGTGACGTCATTTTTGCGGAGAGTTCGGAGAGTTTTCGCGCCTAAAGCGACGAATAGAACGCAGTTTTCTCTCAAATCTTTAGAAAACTAGGTATTTAATTAAGAAAAACTTGGACGAATAGAAAACGACTTAGCACTACTCACAAAGTAAAATTATATTCTTATAACTGTGGTATTCAGGTGTGACATTGATATTGGTGTTTTATAGTAGCAAAAGTCAGCA
>SEYY01003822.1:0-12500 GCA_009176605.1 Armadillidium nasatum
GATATATCGGTTTTAAAAATATCATCGATATTTTTCGATATTATCGTAAAAAATATTTATTTATATCGATATATATCGAAACTCTTTAGGCATCCCCACGGTTCATCTATTTACTATTTTCTTACGTAGGAAACTGAGAAAGGACCGGGGTAAAACTAAAACCTTTGCTCTCGACACTGGTTGAAACAATAATCTTTTTAAATCTTTTTGAATTAAAGACAAATTTACCAAAAGAAAGGGGAATTTCTCCTAATTTTCATTAAATCTCTTCTATAGATTAAAGATCAATCAAATGGCGGAAAGAACATAGGTCCAAACCTGATAGTTACATATATTAATTTTTTATAGTTGCAAAGTCACTTTTTACAAAGATTTACCAAATTTTACATTACATTTTAAATCCAGGACAAATTTTCCAAAACAACATGAAATTTCTCAGAATTTTCATTAAATCAGATCAAATTATAAAATGTACAATGTCTTATATTTTTCTACTAAATTTTATATTAGGGGTGGAGTGAAGTATCAGCATCAGTATATTTTTAAGTATCAGTCTCATTTTCAGTATCATATTAAGCTTTCAGGTATCAGTATCAGCAAAAAATAACCATTTCCAGATTTTTTAAAGTAACTTAATCCTGTTGGTTTACATTTTTTTGAATGTTTAATTTCTTTGACTATAGGTTTGAAAACCATGAAACATTGTTTTCTTGATTTTCCAAATTTTCAATTACTAATTAACCATTAATTAAATTTTTTGGCTTATATTTCATATCTCTATAACTACAGATCCAATTTTGGTCAAATTAGAAAGTTAACTCTTTGAAAAGTTTGTATAGCATAGATCAACTTGTTATACTTATTTGTTCATTTATTTAATAATTAAATTATGTAATTTTTGGTAAATATTACGAAATATTTTGCCACTTCGCTTCCAGGAAATTTTATTTCCAGAACATTGATATGTTGCCCTCCCCTAAAAGTGATTTTTTGAAATGCACTAAACTGCTTTTCCATTTATTTTCACACCATTTCCTTCATATCATTTGGTTTGTTTCTTAAATAGTTTATTTTCATTTTAATCTCTAATTTAATCCATTAGTAACATATGAAGATGGTAACTGAGGCTCATGATATATGTGGGGAATTCTCTGTGAGATCAACCAGTGCAGCATACCCTCATCTCTCAAAATTGTTAATTTTTTATATACAGGGTTGTTTTGATCCCTGAATTCATTTCTGAAAGTTACAGGTCAATCTGACCAATAGGTCAAACATACTGACCATTGTGATTTTGAGGTCATCAGCGAAGGTCACAGGAACATAGGAAAATAGAGACAGTAAGAAGCCACAAGGGCTTATCGAGACTGTCCCAGTCCAAACAAATAATAATAATATCAATACTAATAAATGCCAAAAGACTAGATCTATCCTATCCCTAGTTATCAATTCATGCAAAGATAAAATAAAACTAAGCCCAATTATACATGCAATATTCAATGAACCATCACCCACTACAACAAAAAAACTGCCCGTTAGGCTTAGTCATAGGCTGATTTAAAAATTCATATATACCCGCCAATTTGACTTGGTCAAGTAATGCTATATGATACCTAAATCATCCATATATCTATCTAGCCTCCCTATTAAATTTGACAAGAGAATCACAGTCAACAATCTCCCGTGGCAAACCATTCCAAACATTAGCAACTCTATTACTAAAAGAGTATTTTCTTAGATTGAGATAACATGGCTTATTAATTTTCTTATTATGCCCTCTAGTTACTCTTCCACAAAGTATTTTTCAATCTCCATATTACTGTTAGATGCAAATATTTTGTAAACTTGTATCATATCCCCTCTGAGAAATCTCCTTTCAACTGAGAACATTCCTAACTCCTTCAACCTCTCTTCATAGCTCTTATTTTCAAAGCCAGAAATCATCCTTGTTGCTCGACATTGTACTCTCTCCAGCATATCAATGTCTTTTCTTAAATGAGGAGCCCAAACCTGTGCACAATACTCTAATGCTGGCCTAACATAGCTATTATATAGCTTGCTTATAACCTCTTTGCTCTTGTAAACTACATTGCGATTAATTATACCTAACATCTTATTAGCTCTATTCCTTGCTTCCAAACATTGATCACCCACCTTCAGATTACTGCTAATAATCACACCTAAATCTTTTTCTTGGTCCACAGTCTCAAGCCACTCCCCATTCATTTCATAATTAAATCCTTCATTTGAGTAACCTACATGAAGAACTTTAGATTTTTTACTATTAAAGTTCATTTGCCACCTCTCTGCCCAACCAAGAAGTCTATCTAGATCACCTTAAGCTTTATACATCCATCATTATTCCATACTGAGGTGACCACTTTGGTGTTATCTGCAAACTTAGAAACCTTCCATTTAAGACCTTTGTCTAAATCATTTATATAATTAAGGAACAAGTGGTCCCAGCATAGAACCCTGTGGGACCCCACTCTTCACCATTTCCCATAATGACTTATTACCATTAAGTAATACACATTGCCTTCTGTTTCTTAACCACTCTTTAATCCAATTGTGTATCATTCCATCTATACCACACTGTGACAACTTTTGCATCAGCCTAACATGGGGTACCTTATCACCCCTGTCTATACATTCAGTAATATATTCCATAAATTCTAGTAGATTTGTCTGACATGATCTACCCTTTCTAAAGCCATGCTGGGAGTTATATAGTATCTTGTTATCATCTAAATGTTTCTCTATATGACTTTTCAGTAACTTTTCCAAAATTTTCACAACCAGAGATGTTAAACTAACTGGCCTATAGTTACCTTCATCTTCCTTACTACCTTTTTTAAAAATGGGCACCACATATGCCATTTCCCAGTCCTCATTTACTTCTTCAAAAGCAATAGATTGTTTAAAAATAAAAAAGTGCCTTTGCAATGCAGCTATTCCCCTCTTTTAGAATTCTACCATACACACCATCCGGACCCACTGCCTTATTTGGGTCAATATGTTCTAGTAAAGATTTAATTTCATTTAACTCAATTTCAAATGCTGTACACCTATTCATAACATGTAAACTAGAGCTATTAGTCTCTAAACTGCTATCCAGCCTTTCCTCAGTAAACACTGATGCAAAATAAGCATTGAAAATATTAACCAATTCCTTATCAGAACTTACTAAATTCCCACCAATTTTAATTGGGCCAATTTTCTTATCCTTACTTTTGAATTTATAGAAGGTAAAAAACTTTTTCAGGTCTTTATTACTGTTCCTTGCCAAATTAATTTCTGTCATTCTCTTTGCTCTTCTTATTGAATGGTTAAATTCATTCCTAATTCTCTTATAATATTCCAAATCTTCCTTCCCCTGCTCCTACCTTTGAATATTTTAAAGCATTTCCATTTTTCACTGATTTTCTCTTTTATCTCTCTACTCCACCAATTAGGTTTTCTATTCGCCACCCTAATAGGTTTATGTTTAAAACACACAGACTGGATGGTAGCCAATATTTGCTTGAAGTATTCCCACATGATGAAACAATTTTGACCATTAAACTCCTTATCCCAGTCAATTTCATTGAGCATTGCTCGGAATTTGCTAAAATCTCCGTTTCTGAAATCTAATATCTTTTCCCTATTGACTTGCAATTTGGGCCCAGACCTCATATTCCAGTTAAATCTAATAATATAATGATCACTAGCTCCTAAAGTCTCCCCGACTTCAATATCATTCACCATATTTTCATCATTTGTTAATATTAAATCTAACAATGCTGCATGCCTTGTTGGTTCTTGGACCACCTGATTCAAAAAGTTGTATAGAATACAATTACAAATACTGAACTTCTATTAACTATACTACTCAAAGTATTCCACTCAATATCTAGAAAATTAAAATTTCACATTATGACTAACCCTTTTACATTATTTTGACATGCTACCTTGATTTCCTTCACCATTTCTTCATCAAATACTTGACTGATCAGGAGTTCTATAAAATGCTCCTATCCTGTATGATTTATTATACATATACATTTTTATACCTAACCATAGAAATTCCATATCCTGATTTGTTTTAATGTCAGCTATTAACACTGATTCAATATTGCTTTTAGCATAAGAGTGCTACACCTCCACCATTCCTTCCTCTACGTTATAGGTAAAATGAGTATCCGTCTATTTCATATTCCTGTAGGGAGTCTCTGTAAAATGCCTCATTAACCCATGCTTCAGTAATGCAAACAATGTCTAGATTCTCCTCTATAATATAACTTGTCAACTCATCTTTTTTGTTTCTAAGGCTCTGAGCATTTGTGTAAAAACATTTCATACTAAACATGTCCTTATATGTATCCTTTCCATCTTGATTTCAATTATTGTCTCCATTTTTATTAATAGGCTCATATTGTAAAGCACCTCTATTTACTGTAGACAAGTTGCATTTGTCTACAGTAATTGGAAATGAAATAGAAAGTGTTGTATGGTACAACACTTTTTTTACCAAAAACCCAGAAAACCCCATCAATTTTTTTTGGTCTAAAAACCCACCTGGGCTGGGTTTTTCGTGGAAAAACCCGGGTTTTTGCCAACCCTGTTAAGAACATACGCAACATCCACCTTTGGCTGAAAATTGAGGAGAGAGACAGTAGGGGATAAAATAATAAGGTTTGCTGTCAGTACACTCAAGCATCTGAGTTTCGGATAAGAACAAGAGATGAATGAGGTTTAGAAGAAGAAAGAAAGTGTTCGACAAAGGGAGAATTAGAAAAAAGATCGCAAATGTTACAGAAATTAATGAAAAAATAACACTGTGCACCTGGCAAGCCGAACGTGGGGTCCTGGCGGCACCATCTCCATCATCAGAGGCCTACAACTCTCAAGTGATGATGGGGTAAGGATTGGATGAGGGGCATTTTTTTTATGCCACCCTCGAAGCATCTGAGAGGCAGCTCTGAGTTTCACCATTTTGTTTTGTTTTATAAAGGTAAAGTAAGAGTAAGCACTTGTAAATTTGAGGGAACATGTGAAGAAATGGAGTGGAGAGGTAGTGGGAACATAAACACTCCAATATGAGCCGAGGGTACAATAGAGACCCACCCCCCTGGGTTATTCCCAGTTGAGGGTACTTGCATCGCTTTGGACAGCGCTACATTCTCCCCTATATATAATATATATATATATATATATATATATATATATATATATATATATATATATATATATATATATATATATATATATATATATATATATATATATTGTAATGGGGGCTCATTACAAGAAAAATGGAGAAACAACGTTCAAGCTTACCAAGATGAATAACTCCACCTTTCTTCAGGAATTTTGTATTAACATGCGAATACAGAGTACGAAAGGTCCTGTGAATGTCTATCCCCGTCTGTTTCAACTTCCCAAGAGGGGCGAGTTCAGCTGCTGAGTAATAATATAAACAACTTAATTAAATGATGATAAATTCTCCAAAATATAATAACTTTTAAATAAAATACTCACTCAAGACGGATGATTTAAGTACTCAGACCATATGTTTATGAACTCTTCAAAGGGGGAAAACAAATAAACCCTTTTTCTTATGTATTAATATATTAAATATAGCACATTACAATAATAAATACTCTATTCTTAATTATATTTACAAGCCTACCTAACTAAGGAAGCTCCCTCTAAAAAAAATTATAAATTGTTTAAATAATAAAATACCTAACACAAAAAACGAATAAACAAAATTAATTTTTAATTCTTAGAAAATTATAGAAACGCTTTTAATATATATAACTGTACAAAATAATACAAAATCTAGCCAATAAATAAGTAATCAAAAATCAAGGTTAAACAAATAATAATAATAACAAAAATAAATTAGAATTTAAAGATTAAGACCAGCTGTTTTACCTTTGGGTTGGACATCTAATCCTCAATAGGAAAACTTGATTCTTCCACAAGGGGTAATGAACAATCTCCTTTTCTGCTTTTCTTCCCTACTGGGTATTTCACAATCTCTGGGGGGTTTTAACTAGAAACGATCCAATTCGGTAAACAAGTATGGGAACCGTCACACAGATCTTGATGTGCAGTTTTGAGATCACTCACACGAAAAACCCTTTTAATGAAAAAATAGACAAAAAAAATGGAAAATTAAACATAAATCCCCCTTTCTCTGATTAAAATTTATTAAGTTCAAAAATTATATTACTTTAATAGATTTTAAATGTAAATCAAGCATGAACTATAAAGATAAACTTTAAATTAAACTGTATTAAATTTAGATTACTTTAATGAATTTGATTAATTTACTGTATTTTCAAATTTTCTTTACTCTTATTATCAACTCTTAAGTTAACTTATTATAAGCTCTTACATTAACTCTTAAATCATCAAACCCCTTAATATTATTTTAAACTTATACAATAATGATTATAAAACTCCTTACTCTTTTTGTTCATCAACAAAAGTATAATCACAACTTAGCCAGGGTTGGGATGTATGAGGTCCAAAAGTTGGTATCTGTTTCAAAAATAATAACTATCTTCCAGATTTCTTTTTATGATTTGTCAGTATAATTTCTACTGTTTCTTCCAAAAATAACCAAACAAAGATATTTACTCTATATTAATACTTTTTAGGGAAAGATATAAAAGAAACGTAACTTCACTTCAATATATATATATATATATATATATATATATATATATATATATATATATATATATATATATATATATATATATATATATATATATATATATATATATTATATATTATTATTATTTGTTATTGTCGTAATAAGTTACTTATGGATTAAAATTAAGGATTAAAATAAAAACAAACTATTTAAGAAAACAAACCAAATGGTATGAAGTAA
Source organism: Armadillidium nasatum (assembly GCA_009176605.1). Lineage (NCBI taxonomy): Eukaryota > Metazoa > Arthropoda > Malacostraca > Isopoda > Armadillidiidae > Armadillidium > Armadillidium nasatum. The sequence goes on from SEYY01003822.1 coordinate 6,890, forward strand.
ATGACGTAAAAATATATTGAAATGCAGTTTTTGTATTTGAAAAAATAAGCTTTTAGTGGAAAGCAATGTATCAATGTTCTGGAAACAAAATTATCGGGAAACCACATTTCAAAATATTAGGTAATATTAAAAAATTAAATTAATTAAATAAATAAATGAACAATTAAGAATAACAAGTTGATCTATGCTATATAAAAAGTTAACTTTCCTTATTTGACCAAAATCGGATTTGTAGTTACAGAGATTTAGAATATAAGCATAAAAAAAATGCAATTAACGGTTAATTAGTAATTAATTAATTGAAAATTTGTAAAATCAAGAAAAACTATTTTTTTTGTGGTATTTGAAACTTTACAGTCAAAGAAATTGAACATTCAAAAAAATGTAAGCCAAAGGGATTAAGTTACTTAAAAAAAATCTGGTTATCGGTAGCAGTCATTTTTAGGCAATACCGATACCGATGTAGGGTGGAGTGTTTACGGATGACTATAGGGGACTAAAAGGGCAAGCGAGGGCAAAACCCATTTTGGCACCCAAGAGGAATTCTCGCTAAACTTAAATTTACCCCACACCTCAATACACGCTCACAGAGTTGCACTTACTGAACTTGGAAAACAGGATAGAGATTTTCTTCCTGCTTTCTCAAATTTTAACACAAAATGCAACACTCAACTGGACTCGCAGCAATATGGAGGGAAAGAACACAACCACTCTTGCTGCCTTGCAACACAACCATTCAAAAGGAGAAAATTCTGTAAAGTCTAAAAAAAAACTACAAATATATACTGTATGTATATAAGGTAATAAATTCAAAATTTGAGTGGTAACTGACTTTATTCTAGGATAATAGTTACTAATGATTTTTAACAAAAAAAAACTCATGGTATATTATTAACTGGTCGGTCCCAGTTTTGTTACAAAATAAAGAATGTGTTTAACTCAATTTAACTAACTTTTGTCTCTATCAATGGAATGAAATGTATGATAACTAATACAGTACCGGTACCTGACATATTGCCAATTTAACTATCTGCTCTAATTACGCAACAGATAAACAATTCTGGACATTTAACCCATAAGGTTCCCAAAAACACTGCCCTTAGTTGCATAGATTGTTCCATTCAGTTCGTCAACTCCTTTCCTGGTTCTGGTGAACCGTTTTCAAATCAGAAATTGTTCCTGTACAAATTCTTTACTGTAATAAACAAAGAATTTTTTTTTTCTGCTTTCCTTTACCCTTATTGTTGTCATAATTCCGCTGCATAACGTTCCTTTGTGATCTCATCTATTGCCTTTGCAACATGCTTGAATTTCTTTGTTCACTCAAGAAGGATTGCGACTTCACTTTCATCCAATTTTCAACATAACATCTTCTTCATCAAAGTCGTCCGTTAGAAACGGAGAAGTGGACGACACCCAAGAGAGTCACACTTTGATCAACTTAACAGTGTGAGTGTTAACAAATAACTTTGTTTTCTTTGATTATAATTGCCTACAGATAAAATTTTGGCGACCCTACCAAGATCACGAAGAGGAATGAAAACAAAAAAATAGATTAACTAGATCAACAGAAATGGCAGAAAAACCTGTGATGAATGAGGAAGAATCAAAAATGAACATGGACCAGTTGATTGAGTTGGATGACCCATTCCAACTCTATGATATCGCTGCGTCCACACCGGACCAAAACCGACCAATAACCAGAGGGGTGAATCCTTGCAGGATTTCCAACTGGTGGATCGACGAACCGTCTTTAAAATGCAGGACATGGTTGCGGAATCAATGCGGTATACAAGAGAAGTGGATCAAAGACTGGGCAGGCAAATACCCTTATATTGGAAATGTTATAAGCTCGTCTAGATTCCGCTCCTACTGCTGCATCACCACCATCACCAAAACGGTCAGTACGGCCGAAGGAGAAGGTCGTCCGTAGCAGTAGCTTGTGAGGTTGACGGAGGAGCCCAACCACCACCGTCATTATCTACCTATATACCGCCGCATCAACAACCAAAAGTGGACCCCGTATCCCGACCGGACCAATGACGGATCAGCAATTCCGTCAATTCTTAACAGAAAGCTTAGCCGCGCAACAAGCGCATAACGCTATGGTGTCACAAACACTTGCGATGATGACACAATTATTAACTAAGCTTAAGTCCAACAAGGCTGTACCACCAGCAAAGTTCAATCCTGATACTGACCAAGATTTAATAGTATTCTTGCGTGAATTTGAAGAACATTGTTCGGTCCTGTACCCAACTCAAAAACAGGATTGGTTAAGGCTCTTGGGGTCATATTTGCAGTCATCTTATTTGGCCCTATACCATTAACTCCATAAGGCTGACAAGTCTTATGAAGACATTAAACAGAACTTATTAGATCTGTTTAACGACGAGGACACCGTCAGACAAGAGCGAGCAGTACAGGATTTCATGACTGCTAGCATGCACAAAAATGAAACCGTTAGGATCTTTTCTATCCGTTTGCTAGATCTCGTGAAGAAAGCCTACCCCACCACTTCAACAGAAGCTTGTAAAGAACATGAAACACTATGTCAAGTGTTTCTTGCAGCAGTACCAACTACGGTTAACAAGGAGATCTCTAGTTATCTCCGAAATCACGAGTGGTGTTCGGGAAATAAAGTTTCCTTTGATCAGCTGGTAAATCTAGCTGATAGACACCTTCAGGACCTAAAGGGACATACCCAAGTACCCGTTCCTGAAGTGATTGATATATCAAGGGTTGTGGCTGAGACGAGACCCCAACAAAAGTTGTGGACAGATGTGGTAAAACGGAAGAATAATACCTCCAAGCCCAACCACCTCCACAACCTCCGGTTGAGAAAAGGTCGAAAAGGAAAGAATGACGTCAAAAGAAGTCTATGGGAAGCCGCAGTCCCAAATTCGTTAGGGATAAACCGCGAAATAGCGATAGCTCTTGCTCGTCGGGACGATTGGAAGAACGTAGGCATGATAATCGTGCGCGTAAAACTTCGCAACGACAAAACAACCAGTGGTGTAGTTTTTGCGATAAAACCACGCACTCAAAGGACACTTGTTACATTCTCAACAACAAGTGTGTGTTCCATCTGTAAGAAGAGTGGGCACTTGTCTTTCAAGTGTCAACAATATAAACAACAACAACAACAACCACAAAGACGAAATCCGTAAAATTGCCCAGTGTGTAATCAACCTGGACATGTGGGTAAAAATTGTCCGGAATGGAGGAACTGAAAACTGAGACAAGAAAGTAATTCTCCACCAGCCAGAAGAACTTCAAGAACTTCATCGATGGAGGATGAATACACCACTGGGGGTTTGCCGGTGCGAAATCAACAAGAGCGGCCTTTAAACTAATTGACCCCGTGACTGAGGGGCCAGTCACGGCTGAAGGGTTGACCACTCTCTCTGGGAGTCCCCCATTAGTAACCGGGTTAACTCACAAAGGTTTAAAGGAAAATAACGATAAGGGTGAAACCCTACTTCTACAATTCAGTAAATGCGAGACCCAACCTTTAATGGTCGCAGTAGAAGTAGTAGACTATCCAGGAACTTGTTTCCATTCATTAATAGATAATGGAGTAAAAATTAATAAAAGAAAGCGGTTTCATTAATGAATGGTATATAACGATATCCATTGGTGGTCGCAAGGGTCACAGGCGTTGGAAATGCGCGTATTCCCATACACGAATTTGTAATCTTAAAATTAAGATTCGAAACAGGAAACATCTTCAACTTTAGAAGAATATTACATACTTCCAGATTCCGCTATGGATCACTCCATGGTCAAAAAAATTCGTTATTACCCGATATATCAACCTTTCAACCTTTCCAAAGAACCGGAAATGAATTTGTGGTAATATCAACTGACCCAATGAAATCAACCTATCGGGAGGTCATCAACTCAAGGAATGTGGAAATTCCTGCTAACCACTTCAAGATGATAGATGTCGAAATGACATATCAAGGAACCAACTTTCCTACTTCGACAATGCTTTAACGAGCAAATTCGTTATTACCCGATATGTCAACGTATCAACCTTTCCAAAGAACCTGGAAATGAATTTGTGGTAATATCAACGGACCCAATGAAATCAACCTATCGGGAGGTCATCAACTCAAGGATTGTGGAAATTCCTGCTAACCACTTCAAGATGATAGATGTCGAAATGACATATCAAGGAACCAACTTTCCTACTTCGACAATGTTAGTGGAACCACAAGAAAAAATAGAAGTGGAATAGTGAACAACGAAGAACCGTTTCGAATTGCACTCTGCAATGAGAAGGACACCTCAAGGTTTTTACCGAGAGGGCAAGTGTTGGGAATTGCAACAGCATTGCCAGAAAATAACTTAGAGGTTTCTATTAATAGGCATAAACTTGATTCAACACAACAAGAATCAAACATCGCTTATTGGGAGTTTTTTTTTTTGTGGTTGTAGAAGATTCTTCTGCCTTCAGGAGCGCCCCACTTTTTCTGTCCGGAGAAAAAAAAAATCTGCGACATATTTTTTTTGGCGCCCGAACAGGGACGCTTTTGAGGTGCGGAGGGAGTTTGCCAAGATGGAGAAGTATGAAAAGTTGTTGGAGGAGAATCAAAAGTTACAAGGGCTCTATGAAAGAGAGAGAGAGCAGCGAGAGAAGTTAGAGCAAGAGAATGCTGAATTGTTACAAAAGTTAGAACACATGGGTGAAAATCTGAAACAAATGGAAAGGGAAAATAAGGAAAGGTTTGCCAGTATTGAATCTCAAGTGGCTCGAATGGCTTTGCTTGAGGAACGAATGAATGGAACTGGTTTCCCAAATGAACAGGAGGAAGGAGCAGTAGGGGGTTCTAAGACCGTAAGAGATACAGAAAAAAAAACTGTACATTCTACTCCCAAGGAAGAAAGTGCTGATTACGGTAATGTAAAGGTGAAAGAAAGTAGAAAACCAAGAAAAAAACAGATAAGTAGAAAACAAAGAAAAGCTATGAGGAAAGAAAGAAAGAAGAAACTATGTGTTAGTGCTGATGATTCCTTGTATAGTGAGGAGGAGCAGGGCAAAGAATGCAAGAATGAGTATACTAGTTATGAAGAAGAGAGTGATTCGGAGAGTGAGAGTTCAAGTGTGGAAGTGCATAAGGGTATTTTAATCAGAGAGGTTCCCAGGATAGAAAAGTTTAATGTATACAGTAGTAGGAATGTGAATGAATTTTTCGAGGAATTTGAAAATTATTGTAGGCATAAGTACCCAGATCATCCTGGATATTGGGTGAAAGAGTTAGGAGAATGCATGGAGGGAAGAATTTTAGAATTTTATAGGAATATAACGAGTGTGTGTCCAGTAAAGTATGATATTGTGAAAGAGCGTATATGTGATCAGGTTGCAAGAATCAGAGGAAGTATTAGATTTAAAAGAAAGGATGATTTTGAGAAAGTAAGGATGTTGAAAAATGAGAATTTAGATAGTTATGCTCATAGGCTGGAGACACTTGCAAGAAAGAAGTATGGAAATGAGGGAATAGATGAATCAAAAACGTTAGTAAGAAAGTTTTTAGATACTGTACCAGAACAAGTGGCTGAATGGTTCCACTTAAAAAGGAAGGAGAAAATGCGTTTGGGGTCTGAA
>SEYY01003823.1:0-10000 GCA_009176605.1 Armadillidium nasatum
GGGCAGAAAGAGATTGAAGAGAGTTAGTAAGAGCAGGAGGTTGATGAGACGAAATGCCCTTGACTCCACCTTCTCTAGAGAGCTGTATGTGGAACCACCCCAGATGTGCGAAGCATACTCCATACAGGGCGAACAACACCCCTATACAGAGCAAGCAACTGGGGTGGCGTGAAGTAATTCTGAAGGCGCCTCAGAACACCCAACCTCTTAGAAAGCTAGAAAGAGAAGTAATGTGATCTTTCAAGAAAGATCACGAGAAAAAGAACACCAACAATATTAAGAACAGATGAAGGCTTGAGTTGTGTGTTTTCGAAGAAGATATCATAGCTGTGTGGAAGATTGTGTCGAGTGGAGAGATGAAGGAATTGAGTTTTTGAGGCATTGAAAACAACCATGTTTACTCTGCCCCATTTGAAATACGAGAAAGATCAGAGGTTAGTTGCTCTAAGGCTACCCTTCTCGAGTCTATCAACTGCAGTTGGGTGGGACGTTTTTCAAACTGAAGGAATAATGAAGGGTGGAGTCATCAGCATAGGAGTGGATAGGAGATGAGGTGATAGAGAGAAGGTCATTAATGAAAAGTAGGAAAAGTGTAGGTGATAGGACAGAACCCTGAGGAACACCACTGTTAATAGATTTAAAGGATGAACGGTGGCCGTCTACAACAGCTGCTATAGAACGACCAGAAAGGAAATTAGCGAGAAGATCACAGAGAGAAGGATAGATACCGAAAGAGGGAAGTTTAGAAATCAAAGCTTTGTGCCAGACTCTATCGAAGGCTTTCGATATGTCCAGCGCGACAGCAAAAGATTCACCGAAATGCCGAAGAGCGGAGGACCAAGAGTCAGAGAGAAGGGAAAGAAGATCACCCGTAGAGCGTTTCTTACGAAAGCCTACTGGTGATCAGAGATAAGATTAGAAGAATTGAGATGTTTCCAAATCTTCCTGTTAAGGATAGATTCGAAAACTTTAGAGAGAACGGAGGTCAAAGAAATAGGACGGTAGTTGGAGGGTTGAGAGGGGTCCCCCTTCTTCGACACAGTTGAATGAGCGCACTTTCCAGCAAGAAGGGAAGGTTGAAGTAGAGAGACAAAGACGAAATAGTTTACCAAGGCAGGGTGCAAGCTCGGAAGCACAAGTTTTGAGAACCACGGGAGGAATACCATCAGGACCGTACGCCTTCTTAGTATAAGCTCAGAGAGAGCAGAAAAAACATCTTTAGAAGAAATTCTAATTTTAGGCATAATTGAGTTAGAGGGGGTTGAAGGAGGAGGAATAGCTCCGGAAGCGTCTAAGGTTGAATTAGAGGCAAAAGTTTGAGCAAACAGTTCAGTTTTAGAAGAAGGTATAAATTATGCACTTTGATGTCATCGAAATAAAACATCTGTTTAAAACTCTATTTCAAACTATTTTAAGGTTAATTGAAAATTTAAAGAAAAAAAAATTAATTAAAAATACTGTGACAAATTTCACTCGATCTTGACATCTGACGTCATTTACGTCTTTTTGTAAAAATTTTGTTTCCCGAATATATTTGTATGTGTAGGTATTTTTTGAATATTTTTTTTACATTAATTTGACAATTTTTGTCTTGTGTCTTATACGCATTCTTTTTAGTGACATCGTGTAAAAAGGTTATCTTTATACTTAGCATTTTAATACAAAGTAAGTTCGTTATTTGAAAATGGATGTCCAGTATTTGACATCAGCAAGGACAATCCTTGACGAATTGGAGGATACCATATCTGGCGATCTTGGAGTGACTACATCTGCTATTTCTGGTGAGGAGAAAAGTAAACTGTTGGATGAGATAAAAAAGAAGATAGTTCCATTTAAAAGACAGCGAGGTGTTGTGAAGCGCAAAATCACGCTTCTTTTCAAAAATATTTGCGACATTTCGGAAGAAGATTATTCTTCCTCCACAGTCTCTTCATTGCTAGAAGAAATAGCTCTCAGGCAAGAAGAGATTCGTCACTTTGACAGAGAGATTGAAGCTATAATTTGTGCTTCTGGTCTGATAGAGCACGATCAGACTCTTTTAAATGAAGAAGTGATTGGAGCTTCACGTTACCATCTAAAGAATCAGATGTTATTAAGCAAGGTTCGACCTGTTAATGTCGTTGGCTCTAATCGGTCGTCTTCCTTCGCTCACTCCAATGAGGATGCGGTGTCAAGAGCTGAAGTTCATTCAATTTTGAAGAATTACACTCCTCAGCATGAAGTAAAAATTCCTCCTTTGAAGTGTAAAAGTTTCTCTGGGGATGAAGATAGGTTGTAGCTTCGCTCATTTCTTTTATCTTTTGAAAATATTTTCGCATGTAGGAAAGCCTTATCCGATGCCACGAAACTCCAATATTTGAAGGCACACTTGAAAGGCTATGCCTTGAGAGAGATCGAAAATTTCCCTTAAGTAAATGAAAATTACAAAGTAGCTTTGAAGACCTTAAAAGATCTTTATCTGGACGTACCCTTTATAGTCGATTCCCTCTTCCATAAAATTGATTCTGCAATAGCTATATGTATGTAACTGATCGTCTGGATTATGCTGATAAATGGGGTAAACAATGGCTTATTATGCTCCTATCAATCAATGTCAAGAAAAAGTCAGAAAGGTCCAGATCTAATTACCTGGAAAGCTGACATTTATTGGGATGGGTTTATATTTCCATCACTCAATGTCGAAAAAGGAAAACAAGTTAGCAGATATTTACCTAGCTTATGAAAAAAGGGGTGCTGGGTTTATCATTGGGCTATGTTTTATGATGACGCCCTCTGGTGATTGGGTGAATATGAAAAAAGGGGCGGGCTTACCATTGTTTTCTGTTAATGCCCTATGCTAATTGGCTGAATATCATTAGTATGGGCTCGGATATCGTGAAGTTCGGATGGACTCGGTTGGTCTTAGTGCAATATTGCTGTAAGTAAAAATGTTATTATATTGTGTAATTATATATATTATTGGTTATGAGATCACATTTGTTTTAAAAGAAATTCGATGATGCATTATGTTCCTATCACTTTAGTACATAAAGTATATAGTTTTATAGGAATGAAGTGTGAATGAAGTGAAAAGCCAAAAAGCTAAAAAGTCAATAAGCCAATAAGCCAAAAAAGCCAAAAAACCAAAAAGCCAAAAAGCCAAAAAAAAAAAAAAAAAAAAAGCCAAAAAGCAAAAAACAAAAAACAAAAAAAAAAAAAAAAGCCAAAAAAGCCAAAAAACCAAAAAGCCAAAAAACCAAAAAGCCAAAAAGCCAAAAAACCAAAAAGCCAAAAAGCCAAAAAACCAAAAAGCCAAAAAACCAAAAAGCCAAAAAACCAAAAAGCCAAAAAGCCAAAAAGCCAAAAAACCAAAAAGCCAAAAAGCCAAAAAAGCCAAAAAGCCAAAAAAGCCAAAAAGCCAAAAAGCCAAAAACCAAAAAAAAGCCAAAAAAAAAAAAAAAAAAAAAAAAAAAAAAAAAAAAAAAAAAAAAAAAAAAAAAAAAAAAAAAAAAAAAAAAAAAAAAAAAAAAAAAAAGCCAAAAAAAGCCAAAAAGCCAAAAAACCAAAAAGCCAAAAAGCCAAAAAACCAAAAAGCCAAAAAAAAAAAAAACCAAAAGCCAAAAAAAAAGCAAAAACCAAAAAGCCAAAAACCAAAAGCCAAAAAGCCAAAAAAGCCAAAAAGCCAAAAAGCCAAAAAGCCAAAAAGCCAAAAACCAAAAAGCCAAAAAACCAAAAAACCAAAAAAGCCAAAAAACCAAAAAGCCAAAAAGCCAAAAAGCCAAAAAGCCAAAAAGCCAAAAAGCCAAAAAGCCAAAAAGCCAAAAAGCCAAAAAACCAAAAAACCAAAAAGCCAAAAAACCAAAAAAAAAAAAAAAAAAAAAAAAAAAAAAGCCAAAAAACCAAAAAGCCAAAAACAAAAAAAAAACAAAAAAAAAAAAAAAAAAAACAACAAAAAAGTTAAAAAAAAAAAGTTTGTCCCTTTCAAACTTTATGAACATCTTTATATTTAGTGAATGGTTTTATTATTAAAGACCCCAGGACCTCTCTAGCCGAACTTTTATTTGGGGGAATTAAAATCCAAACCTTCAAAATACTCCCTTAAAGCGCTTGGAGTATACCAGCCAAGGAGAATGTCTCCAACCACTGATGATTGAATTTCCTCTTTAAAAGGGTAGCATTTTTCCAAAAAAATTATAGGTCTTCGATGGAATTTAGCAATCTTTCAATAACTGTTTCTTTTTCTCAGTAGAAATCAAAGATGACTGTCGTAACTTATCTACCCAAAAAAAACAAAAAGCCAAAAAGCCAAAAAACCAAAAAGCCAAAAAGCCAAAAAGCCAAAAACCAAAAAGCCAAAAAACCAAAAAGCCAAAAAACCAAAAAGCCAAAAAACCAAAAAGCCAAAAAACCAAAAAGCCAAAAAACCAAAAAGCCAAAAAACCAAAAAACCAAAAAACCAAAAAAAAAAAAAAAAAGCCAAAAAAAAACCAAAAAGCCAAAAAAAAGCCAAAAAAAAACCAAAAAAGCCAAAAAAAAAAAAAAAGCCAAAAAGCCAAAAAACCAAAAAGCCAAAAAGCCAAAAAGCCAAAAAGCCAAAAAGCCAAAAAAAAGCCAAAAAGCCAAAAAACCAAAAAGCCAAAAAAAAAAAACCAAAAAACCAAAAGCCAAAAAACCAAAAAGCCAAAAAACCAAAAAGCCAAAAAACCAAACAACCAAAAAACCAAAAAGCCAAAAAACCAAAAAGCCAAAAAGCCAAAAAGCCAAAAAACCAAAAAGCCAAAAAACCAAAAAGCCAAAAAAAAAAGCCAAAAAGCCAAAAAGCCAAAAAACCAAAAAGCCAAAAAAGCCAAAAAGCCAAAAAGCCAAAAAACCAAAAAGCCAAAAAAGCCAAAAAACCAAAAAGCCAAAAAGCCAAAAAGCCAAAAAGCCAAAAACCAAAAAGCCAAAAAGCCAAAAAGCCAAAAAACCAAAAAGCCAAAAAAGCCAAAAAGCCAAAAAGCCAAAAAACCAAAAAGCCAAAAAGCCAAAAAGCCAAAAAGCCAAAAAGCCAAAAACCAAAAAACCAAAAAACCAAAAAACCAAAAAACCAAAAAACCAAAAAGTTAAAAAGTTTGTCCCTTTCAAACTTTATGAACTTCTTTATATTTAGTGAATGGTTTTATTATTAAAGACCCCAGGACCTCTCTAGCCGAACTTTTATTTGGGGGAATTAAAATCCAAACCTTCAAAATACTCCATTGAAGCGCTTGGAGTATACCAGCCAAGGAAAATGTCTCCAACCACTGATGATTGAATTTCCTCTTTAAAAGGTAGCATTTTTCCAAAAAAATTATAGGTCTTCGATGGAATTTAGCAATCTTTCAATAACTGTTTCTTTTTCTCAGTCGAAATCAAAGATGACTGTCTAACTTATCTACCAATATCATTTTCGTGAATGTCATCCAATGAAACGAAAGCTCCGAAATTTGGCCCAATATATTGACTTGTCGAAGAGCTAGGTCTGGGTCCTTCATCATGCGAAGTATTCGTCAGTATTATTATTTAAATTCGACACAATAGAAGTGAACCAATTTAAATCTAGGTAGATCAAGTAAGATATTTATTTCGTTATTTCAAGCAAGTCAAGTAGGTCAGGATTACAACAAGAAAACGATTTATAAACTCTAAGAGTAGTAGCTTCATAGGAAGCAGCTGCCCCTCTCTGCCCCCCCCCCTGACGACGCACATATATATATATATATATATATATATATATATATATATATATATATATATATATATATATATATATATATATATATATATATATATATATATAATATATATATATATATATATATATATACAATATATATATATATATATAGGGACCGACCGGGGTTGGAATTTGGCCGGGGCCGGGGCCGGGGTCGTCACCCAAATTTGGCCGGGGCGGGGCCGGGGCCGGGGCCGGGGTTCTGGCCGGGTTACCTAAAATTTGTAAAGAGGTCAAAAGCACTGAAATTTAAGGTTAAGAAAATTAGATATAAGGTTTATTTAATTGTAAGGAAGGAGTAGAATAGCCAACATTCACTTAAATTAATGATTATATGCATTTTCTCCAAAAAAAAAATCAAAAATTAAGCTTTGTATTTTTAAAGTTTAAAAAAAAAGTACAAAAATAAAAAAAATATTCTAATTCATAATAGTGATTCAACAGGTTTACTTAAGTAAGACCCTAAGGTAAAGTTTGAAAAAATGTAAGATATAAAATTATCAATTTAACCTGTATTTATACATATCTTTGTTATTTTATTGCCATGTATCAAACTTGTATCATTTAGCTGCATTATTTAAAAATTATTATTTTGTTTATACTTTCAGTCAAAATGGCTAAAAGATCAGCTTCTGCAGTATTTGAATACTTTACAATGTTTCAGGATAGGCTCGAAATAGCTAAATGTTAACATCTGCAGTCAGAAAATTAGAAGAGAACCTCCGGGTGCTACAAGTAAAAAATTTCAACCAAGTCTTTTGGGAGTATATAAAATCAAAACACAAAGATGAACATTCACTAGCAGAAAAGGAGCGGTCAAAAAGAAAAGAAAAAAAATCTTAATTTTCTTATATTTTGTTTGAAATTTTTTTTTATTATTATTTGACTGATTGAGCTGAAATTTTCAAAGTATGTGAATTTTTTCACGAAGTTCTGAGTTGATTTCGAGCATTTTTTTTTGAGTCTATAACGGTTTGAAACTTATTTGGACCCAAAGTTGAAAAAATGAATAACTGGATCAAACCACTGGTCCACATGAGCTGAAAATTTAGCTGAATACCTTTGCCCCAATTTCTTGCATTGGTGGGAATAGGTTTTTGATATCACGTCTAGAAAAAAGTTATATAAGCACTTGAAAAAAAAAATTTGCAAAAATCGTACCCTTCTGGAGGAAAAAATTATTTATAAAAAACGCTAGCTACTATTTTTTTTTATTTGTGAATATTGTTTAGAAGAGGGCAGGGCAACAATATTTATTTAGTGCATATTTAAATGCTCTTTGTTTGAAGCGAGATATAGCCTCTCAAACTTTGGGAATTTTTGAAATTTGGCCAAAAATGGACCTTTTTGAAGGCTATATCTCAAAACCAACGAATCTCATCGAATAAAGTACATAGAGGAATTTGTAGCCCCACCCCTCCTCTATACACACCAAAAATAGGAAATGTCATAGTTGTATTTTTTTTTTTAAAATTTTGTCTGAAAAGGTGGATTTTTTAGTTCAAAAAATTTTTTTTTTTATAGTTGGTCAGTTTTTGGTTATAACATTTTTTCTATAACTCTGGGAACAAAAGTCTATTAGAGACTTTTGTATCCCATTTAATTTTGAAAAAATAATCCAATTTTCAGCTCATTCTAAAAAGAGGTTTGGCACCGCCATTCAATTAAAAAAGGGTAAAATTTAAAAAAAAAAAAAAATAAAAAAAAAACTTTAACCGTAATAGACTCGGAAAAAAACGCTAGAAATGGACTTTTCTTACCGGTAAAAAATCTATATAACTGAAAGTTTCAGCTGAATCGGTTGAAAATTAAAAAAAAAAAAAAAAAAATTTAGTATAATTTGCCATTTTAACCCCGGCCGGCAACCCCGGTTTTACCCTGATTTTGGCCGGGCCGGGCCCGGGGCCCCGGTCGGTTCATATATATATATATATATATTATATATATATATATATATATATATATATATATATATATATATATATATATATATATATATATATATATATATATATATATATATATATATGGCCAGACTACACTTTGATATCCATAAATATTACAAAAACTACTAAACCTACGTTAAAAAGGATAACATTTTTGGAATCCTTGAAGAATTTTTGTAAGGAAAATTTGGGAATTAAAAAAAAAACTTATATTAATTTTAATTACTACGTAATTTATAATTTTTTTAATAAGCTGAAACCCTTCTTCAATAGAGATATTTTTCACAGTTTCAGTCCATACAACCACAGGCTCAAAGCATGGTCGAGTGATTCTGAAGCAACCTGTGTATATATATATATATAGGTTTACTTGCTTGATTAGCATTGTGCGAAGAAGATCTTGATGAATATCTCCTCTGACGAAGATTTTTTATTTATTAGCGTTGTCGAATTGCGGGGTTATGCGAAAGAATTACCAAACGTAACTGTAAAACTTATCCTGAAGGAGGGATGTGGACATGTTCCTAATTTTCAACTATATTTTTTAACTTTTATTTATTTAGGTATATATACAAAAAAATTTATTTGATTGTGTATTTATAACCTCACATTTAATTTACAGTATATATATATATATATATATATATATATATATATATATATATATATATATATATATATATATATATATATATATATATATATATATATATATATATATATATATATATATATACTGTAAATTAAATGTGAGGTTATAATACACAATCAAATAAATTTTTTTGTATATATACCTAAATAAATAAAAGTTAAAAAATATAGTTGAAAATTAGGAACATGTCCACATCCCTCCTTCAGGATAAGTTTTACAGATACGTTTGGTAATTCTTTCGCATAACCCCGCAATTCGACAACGCTAATAAATAAAAAAATCTTCGCCAGAGGGGATATTCATCAAGATCTTCTTCGCACAATGCTAATCAAGCAAGTAAACCTATCTTCGTTATCTTCGTGCTGAACCTGTGTCAATCGGTTTTCGAATTTCAAAACTGTATCGAATGGGTAAAGGGTGAAGATTCGAGAAGATACTTTTATCTTCAAATTAATAAATCGTTTTTGGTGCGTTTTGGAATGTTTTAATATTCGGTTCTAACTTTTGGCACCTAATTCGTTCTTTCACGCCTTTTAGACACACTTTTTTTTTTTTTATATATTCCCCAAGTCGAGGTTATATATATATATATATATATATATATATATATATATATATATATATATATATATATATATATATATATATATATATATATATATATATATATATATATATATATATATATATATATATATATATATATATATATATATATATATATATATATATATATATATATATATATATATATATATATATATATATATATATATATATATATATATATATATATATATATATATATATATATATATATATATATATATATATATATATATATATATATATATATATATATATATATATATATATATATATATATATATATATATATATATATATATATAGGCACTTCAGTGCTGCTAACTGGTTTGACTTGCGGTGGTACTTGTTTGAGCTCCCATGAAATGATCCCTGTTTCTGTGTGAGGGGTTCCTCCCAATGTTCTGAAATCATAACCGAGGTGATTCTCTCTGGCATGGAGGCATAAATTCCATATTCTTTTTTTCCCTTCTACAAAGCCCAACAAACTTTGGTTTAACTCATCTTGTTCTGGAGCTATTCGCCGATGGGATACTACCTTCGGGAATTCCAGTCGTCTTGAAACTCCAGAATATCAAACAACTTATATTTCATCCTGGAATCGTCCAAAATCTATTTATTCTTCCTAACACTAAAAACTCTTTTCTTCTTCTAAAGTGCAATGATCTTTCTGGTTCTTCCTCCTCTCCCCTTCCTGACATTTTGCAAAAAATGTCAACTCCAACTTTGCTTCTTCCTCTTTCCCTCCTCTAATATCTTCCGACTGCATAACTACCGTTTTGCTTACTGCTGAAAGCTCGACTCTTCGATCAAACCTTTCTCTCTAATTCCACCATAAATGATTACTGAACAGTTCCTCCTCCTCAACTTCCTTTAACTCATTTATTCTTAATATTGTAATTTCTTCTTAAAATATTATTTCTGTTCTCTCTGATCTTAATACTAAAAAGGCGTACGGTCCTAATTATCTCCCTCCTGTGAGTCTCAAAACTTGTGTTTCTTAGAGTGCACCCTGTCTTGATAAACTATTTCGTTTCTGTCTTTCTATTTCTATCTTCTCTT
>SEYY01003823.1:15000-17500 GCA_009176605.1 Armadillidium nasatum
AACAGTCTTTCATTCTCTATAGAAGAGAGTGGAGAAGAGATATTTATAAACTAATATATGCAAATTAATTGGCATAAAATTGACAATGACGATTGAGAAAAAATATGCCAATTTTGAGGATGACGATTCCGATTAATCGTCCGATTACTAATATATATATATATATATATATATATATATATATATATATATATATATATATATATATATATATATATATATATATATATATATATATATATATAGAGAGAGAGAGAGAGAGAGAGAGAGAGAGTGAGTGAGAGAGATTCAAAGACTCTCCTTCCAGCTTACATGTTCTAAATAATTAAATCCTCTTCCGATTAATTAAAGGTCCCTATCAGTCTGGTATCGTAGAAGGTCTCCCGCAGAGTCCAAAGGCAAGTACTAAAGAACTTTAATTTCTTTCAAATCTTTAAGAGGAACAAATGATTTCGAAAATATATATATATTTTTTTTTTTTTTTTGTGGATTGCGTAAGATTCGTAAGTAGTTATATGTTCGTTTCTCAAGCAAGCATTCCTTTACCCTATATATATATATATATATATATATATATATATATATATATATATATATATATATATATATATATATATATATATATATATATATATATATATATATATATATATATATTATTATATATATATATATATATATATATATATATATATATATATATATATATATATATATATATATATATATATATATATATATATATATATATATATATATATATAATATATATATATATATATATATACAGATTTCCACCGCTCACGGTTCAAACCCTTTTCAAGGAGGGGGTAGAAATAAAAAATAAAAGAGAAACTCAGCCAATCCCGACCAAAGCAAATTTCATAGGTGGGCGCAGACGGAGGCCTTAAAGTGAGGAAGATTAAACACAGGAGGAAAAATAGATGATGACCGAGAGTTCCACAGAGCAGAAGAGCTTAGTCAGAAGGAGGCATCACAACGGACAATTCTGCCTGGGGTTTACCATATTCACACAAAATTCATGCGAAAGCATGGCTCCCCTTGTGCAAAGAGGGCGAAGCAATGGTGGTGGAAGCTGCCCTAGCAACCATTGTGATATGAGGTTTCCAAGAAAGTTTATTGTTTATGTTTAGACCATGAATGTTGATAATGTTTACAGGTAAGACGGGAGAGCCGTCCAAGGAGGTAGGAAAGTTGGGAGGTGTTTTCGAGATGGATATGTGAAGAAGCTGGGTTTTAAAAAGTTGAATTTCACAAGGTTGAGGCGACCCTTCCGGAAAATCCCGTCCAGATCAGCAAGAATGGAGTCAGAAAGATGAAGACGAGAAGCGATTCTAGAAGCAAAAGAGGGAGAAGATTTGAAATGAGCGGAAGAATGGAGAGTTGAGTCATCGGCATAAGAATGAATAGAGTTAGAAGTGGAGATGAGAAGATCGTCGATGAAAAAGTAAGAATAAAGTTGGAGATAGAACAGAACCCTGAGAGGAGGGGTAGGAGTAGGAGGAGAGAGTCGGAATCGTTGAGGGTTGAATTGGATCAAAAAAAATATTTGCCTTTTCAGAAGGAGTATTAGCAACAGAGCTGTCAGGGCGAATAAGAGGTGGAAAGGCAGATTTACAGAAGGTATTAGAGATGTTTTTGGCTAGAGGGCAGAAATTTTTATCAGTAGGAGAACAATGGAGGTCAGCGCACTTCCTTTTGGTGAAAAAGTAAATAAAAGTCGAATAATATCCCTACAACGATTCCGAGCTGTATGAAAATTAGCAAGAGTGATAGGAGAATTAGAATTTTTCCATGCACGTTAGGCACTGTCTCTTTCATTAATGGCACTAGAGCAAGTACCACGAGAGGAGAAAAAGATTTAGTTGAAGATGGAATGATCCCTTCGGCGATCACAGCCCATATCTTTTCGGCAGAGAAAGAAGCACCCTCCGGGACAAAACAGAATTCATTCTAAGGGTAATTAGCAAAGAAGCGACGCATTGCCCCTCAATTAGCCCGATTAAAGTGCCAGAAAGTACGTTTATTAATATTAACGAGACGTGTCACAGGAGTGTTAATGTTAATATAGGCACAGACTCCATCATTTAGTCGGAAATTGTGAAAAAGTTATATATATATATATATATTATATATATATATATATATATATATATATATATATATATATATATATATATATATATATATATATATATATATATATATATATATATATATATATATATATATATAGATATATATATATATATATATATATATATATATATATATATATATATATATATATATATATATATATATATATATATATATATATATATATATATATATATATATATATATATATATATATATATATATATATATATATATATATATATATATATATATATATATATAGTTAAATTCCTCAAAACATTTAGGCAAAATCCTGCGTCTATTCATGCACATTCAATCCCTTATTAAGTTTATAAAT
>SEYY01003823.1:25000-30000 GCA_009176605.1 Armadillidium nasatum
GGAGAAGAAAGCGTACCGTGAGAAAAATCTCGAAACAGTATATGACATGTTCGTATAAACAAATATAAAATAGTAAATATATAAATAAACTCTTTTAAATTACATAATGATCAGATGTTAACAGTATTAGAGTCTGATTTTATATTTGAAACGTCATACGATAATATATTCTTTTCATTTTAATGTATTATATAAAAAAGTAAATTTTTTTACATTACATAATAATCATACGTATACAGTACTTGAATTTGATTTTTTCATTTGTTATGTCCAAGAATGTATAGGAAAACTATTCTGTTAATTTTGCAAGATTAATGAAGTCTTATCAGTATTTGAATCTATTTTTCTTGATCTTTATACCGTCTACTATGGTATAACAGAAGGGTAATTAACTCCCGTGCCTGACCGGTTCGATATCACATACGAATTCTATAGATAGACACTGCTTGGAGAAGTTAAAAAGTTTCTTCCCTCAAATTGGGCAGCTCCCATGGGATGAGAACTTAAAAACAAAAACAAATTGCAATTTTATATAATTATTTATATATCTCCCTCAACAGCTGTGATATATTGTGAACAAACACGTTACCTCCTTCATCTCAGTAAAATTTTAAAATAAATTTCTAACCATCATCACAATTCAGAATTCGAACCCGTGTTCTTTGGATGAGACTTCGAGTACAACTGGCACTTCTTCAGTGGTGTCATGCGTTCCTTAAGTTACCAGGGCTAATGCATGGCATTATCAATGCTCGACAATTCCTACTCTAAGGGCTCTTATTTTACCAGGTATATATATATATATATATATATATATATATATATATATATATATATATATATATATATATATATATATATATATATATATATATATATATATATATATATATATATATATATATATATATATATATATATTATTTATTTATTTCACTTATCACCTTTCCCATTTTCGTGGGGGTGGTTCCTGCCACAATTCCCTCACAAACATACCCATTTCTACCTTTCATCCCCTTTCACCACTGCCCTCTATCTCACTCTGTCCTCCGCAAGTCTACTACCCTCTTCTAAATTCAAATTCCTTCCACCCAAAATTTCTTTCACTCAATCCATACATCTCCTCCACTTTGGTCTTCCCCTCCCCTTACCCCCATCCACCTCGGATCTAAGTACCTTGCTTACCATTCTGTCCTCATTCATTCTACACATATATCTAAATTATTTTAGCACACCCTAATCCGCTCTACCTACTACACCCCTCTTCCATATACACATCCCTCTTATTCTATCATTTCTAATCCTATCAATCCTTCTCAATTTATATATCGCTCTCAAACCTTTCATCTCAAAGACATTCAAATTTTCCTCTCAGGAGCATTTATCATCCATGTTTCACACCCATACATTACAGATGGTAAACACATAAATTCAAACCTTCTTATTTTTATTTCTTTCGAAAATTTTCCTTTCTTTCATACTTCTTTTAGGCCCCCAACACTTTCATTCCTACTACCACTCTATTCTTCATTTTTTTTTCGGTCCCACACTTACCTTCCACCAACATTCCTAGATATTTGAATTCATCCACCTCCTCAAGTTTCCTTCCCCCCACTTTTACACTCCCATTCCTCCCTCCATATCTCCTCATTCCACCTCCAATCCTTATAACTTTATTTTTCGATGGATTGACATTCAATCTCATATTTGCACATTTCCTCTCAAATTCTCTCACCAGTATTCTCAACTTTTCTCCAGATTCTGCCACCAACACCGGATCATCTTCAAAAAGTAAAACGTTCACATCCCATTCACCCTCCATATTTCTCAACCTAATACCCTTCCTTTATCTCTCCATTTCCCTAACCATCCATCAATAGATCAAATAACCATGGCGACATTACACACCCATGTCTCAATCTCACTCCTATGCTAAGCCAATCCGAAAGTTACCTCTTCACCCTCACTCTTGATCTAAAATTCGCATAAAAAGCTTTGATCCTCTTTAGTAATTTCCCTTTCAACCCCCTTTCCATTAATATTTCGAACAACTTCCTCCTGCATAATCTATTGCATGCTTTTTCCAAATCCAGAAAAACATACGTACCCATTTTTTCACGCAATTTCTCGGTAATCAATCTTAGTGTGAATACCTGGTCCACACATCCCTTACCCTCCCTAAAACCACCTTGTTTCTCACCCATTTCCTCACTTGTCAATTCTTTAATTATCGTAACTGAAACCTTTCCATAAATCTTTTCTATCACGCTCAGCAGACTAATCCCTTTATAATTAAAACCTTATCATCTTTTCCTTTGTATATGGGTACAGTGCAAGAGTCCTGCAACTTCTGAGACACTCTCCCTTCTCTCCCAGCACACATTAAACATTCTCACCAACCAGTCAATCAACTTTCTTGGTCCCTCCTTTATCATCTCTCCATAAATTCATGCCGAATTTCCTTTCTTTACCTTGCTCACCGCTACTTCCACCTCCTCTTTACTAATATTTCTGTCCTCTTCCTGGCTAACTACCTCCTCATCCTTTTCTACCTCTCCCGCATTACTAATCTCTCCACCTTCGTTCAACAATTCCCTAAAGTACATTTTTCATCTCTCCCGAACTTCCTTCTCTCCCTGCAATATTTCTCCATCTTCTTCAATATATATATATATATATATATATATATTATATATATATATATATATATATAATATATATATATATATATATATATATAATAATATATATATATATATATATATAATATATAAGAGAGAGAGTCAACTTTGTTTCTGTTGGATGTTACACCCTATGGGTCTATCGGCACACCTTCCTATGCTTAAACGTAAGCATTAGTTTGAATTGTTGGTAATGGTGCTGGTCATACTAAAGGCTAATTAAAAAAAGCGATAATTATCAGACTTTTTCTTTTGTATTTTTTTGTGCTTTGTCCAACATCGCTTTTTCATTTGTCGGTCTTTAATTCGAACCTTATTTGAAACTTTAACTTGTTATAGATTTTTATGCATGGAGAATGACCTTTTTTTTCTTAATTTCTAACGATGTATTCATACATACATGCACACACACACACACACACACACACACACACACCACGCACATATATATATATTTATATATATATATATTATATATATATATATATATATATATATATATATAATATATATATATATATATATATATATATATATATATATATATATTATATATATATATATATATATATATATATATATATATATATATATATATATATATATATATATATATATATATATATATATATATATATATATATATATATATATATATATATATATATATATATATATATATATATATATATATATATATATATATATTATTATATATATATATTATATATATTATATATTATATATATATAATATATATGATGTCGTAGTTATATGGTTAGCGTGTCTGTATTGTATGCACAAGTCTAGGGTTCGAATACCCGAGGAGGAAGTGTATTGACAAGCATCGCAGATAGGTTAAGTCCTCTTTTTCCTTTGCACCACCTCACGGAAGTGGGAAAGATGGAAAGTGATATTAATATATATATATATATATATATATATATATATATATATATATATATATATATATATATATATATATATATATATATATATATATATATATATATATATAATATATATAGAAGAAAATAAAATGAAAATCCCAAATCTAAGATAAAACTCAAGTGAGCTCAGTCGGAGGCTTTAAAGAAAGGACGATTAAAAGCAGCAAGGATAAAAGGAGATGACAGGGAGTTCCACAGAACAGATGTGGCTAGAAAGACGGAGGTGATCCAATGAACAAGCCTGATGTTTGCAATACTTACACAATGTTCTTGTGAGAGTAAGGCTCCTCTTACTCGGCAGATGGTGATGCAGTGGAAGTGGAATAAGAGAGGTCAGTTCATTCGAGCACCTGTCGTTGCAGTACCTACAGGAAAGAGATAGCACACCAACGTCACGTAGCAGAGAAAGAGGGTCAAGGGAGTTTGAAAGAAGAGGATTGATTATTAGTTTTTTACCTAATATATATATATATATATATATATATATATATAATATATATATATATATATATAATATATATATATATATATTATATATATTATATAATATATATATATATTGGAGAACCTGATCACCTCTACCATTTGATCATTTTATTAGTAATAATAATGAATAATAATATAATAATAATAATAGTAATAATAATAGTAATATTGACAATAATAAGAACAATAATAATAACAATAATAATAATAATAATAATAATAATAATAATAATAATATAATAATAATAATAATAATAATAATAATAATAATAATTATAAAAATAATAATTAAATTAATAAATAAATAATAACTGAAGCAAAACCAAAATAAAAAATTTCAGTCCATTTTTTTTTGGCAAACTTAACAACAATATCTATAAATCATATAAATGTCTTCCTCTTTTATTTTTAGTATCATTTTTCTCAAATGTGTTATATATATATATATATATATATATATATATATATATATATATATATATATATATATATATATATATATATATATATATATATATATATATATATATATATATAGATATATAATATATTGAGAGAGAGAGAGAGAGAGGAAGTAGCCTCCCTCAAAACTTTATAATAAACTCGTTTCCTTATTTTGGATATGGAGTGTAATGGTAGGATATAACAACCTTCTGAACTCTTGCAATTTTAGCACTTTATTCTTACATCTATTACAAAAGAGTATCTAACGGTAAGTCTAGTCTTCATTCATTCTTCACATCACGCTCACAATATTTTTTGTAATAATCTTTACAGCTTTTTAAAAGAAGAAGAAGAAGAGATGTCGAACAAAGCCTCGCCCAACGACAATAGGTATGACTTCTGTTTATAAAAAAGATTTCTATAGAGTTTGTCACAAACT
>SEYY01003823.1:37500-40000 GCA_009176605.1 Armadillidium nasatum
AAACAGTCATAATATATTAATTAATAATTTAATTTATATTTAGTATATCTTTTATCTTAAGTATTTTATGGCTTTTACAAATATTTGAAACTGATTTAATGACGAAGTTTCTTAAGATTACGTTCCGTATAGATTGTAATCTATTCCTATAAAGATGAGCCATATAGCAACCCCATGCAACAGTACCATAATATATTATTGAGTATACCTGAGGAAGTAAAAAATTTTGTCAGTTTTATATTAAAAGTAACTCTCTGTAGGTCTGGATAAAACGTCTTTTCTGGAGATTTTCATTACTGTCTACCGTGGCTCAAACGGTAGAGTGATTGACTCACATGCTTGAGGGCGCCGGTTCGATCCCACTTGCGGATCCTAGGTATATACTACCTACAAAAGTTCCTTTTCTAGAATAGGGCAATGCCCGTGAGATGTGAACTTTAAAAAAATAAAAATAATAATCATGATTAGGAAACTTTAGATTGTTATTAACTTCAACCAAAATAAATTTATACGATTTAACTGGCTCTAATTTAGTGTCTTTCATCATAATATCAATGCTGCAATGTGAAAATGGATTAATTAACATTGTTTTTGTTTTTGAAAAATTCTGTTTTGACATTAAATCTACATCAGTCCACTATATATCCGAGACATTTATTTACATAGAATACTGTAGTTTAATCAAACTGAGCGACACCTTCAATAATACTATGTCATCAGCAAACAAAATAGTAGTTAGATATCTTAGCAGTATATTCAAATCATCAATTTAAACAGAAAACAATAGAGGGACAAGACAACTACGCTGTATTACTCCCATATTTACTTCCTTTTTTTCTGACTCATAATTATGCACTTCAGCATTTTTCTACCGATTACTAAAGTAGTTAGTACCTTATGAAGAGGATCTCTCACTCCATATATCCACAGTTTTTCAACAATAGCGTATGATTAATTGAGTCAGATTCTTTATTAAGATCCAAAAAATATTCCCGATACATAACTTTTATTATGGAAAACTTTGAGTGTTTCTGTATTAAGCTTTAAGATCTACTGTGACGTATGACATCCTTTTTTAAAGCCATACTGATTTGTCTATAGATATATTATTATATATTAAGGCATAAGTTTGTTTTACTAAAAAAAAAAAATACAGTCTTGAATACATAATTTTTCAAAAAAAGAACATTTTTGGTATAATAAGTTGAATCGTTATTACTTATCAATTCTTTATCTCCAGATTTATAAACTGGCACAACTCTTGAACATTTAAGCATTCATGTCCTGATAAATTCCTCTCTCTACACAACGCACTGAATAATAAACAATAATTAGTGAAAAATTGACAACTCCCTGTTTCAAAGACTTCGTAGGAATGTCATGGATACCATTGTTTCTTTTAACTTTAAGATATTGCCCCTTACCCCCTTGCTTTTAGCGTCTTATAAATATAAAAGCTCCCAGAAGGATTAATATGATCCAAGTACTCTCCCATGTTGGTAACTTAAAGTCGTTCACGATTCTACTCTGTATATTAATAGAATAATCATTAAATATTTTGCTAACCTTTCGTACCTCTGCAGCATTTATAATTTGATACTAATCTCAATCTTTCCTTCACAGTTTTATTTCCAACTATATCCTAAACTTCCCTTGAAGATTATATGTTTTAAAACTATTTTCTATAATAATTTTTTTTTCAATTAACCTTATCACGTATTTCAATAAGCGAGGAAGAACTCAAAAAAAAAAAAAAATTGCAATACGTCTCCTGCTAAGTTCTATAAATAACTTAATGTTTTTTACTATTTAATAATAATAATACGAAATAATAATAATAATAATAATAATAATAATAATAATAATAATAATAATAATAATAACAACAATAATAATATTTGCAATAGAAAATAATAATAATAATAATGAGAAATAATAGTAATTATAATTACAATAAAAAAATAATAATAAGAAAGTTAATATTATTTTCATTATTATTATTCTCATTATAATAATAATAATAATAATAATAATAATAATAATAATAATAATAATAATAATAATAATATTTACAATAGAAAAAATAATAATAATAATAATGAAAAATAATAGTAATTATAATTACAATAAAAAAAATAATAATAAGAAAGTTAATATTATTTTCATTATTATTATTATTATTATCATTATAATAATAATAATAATAATAATAATAATAATAATAATAATAATAATAATAATAATAATAATAATATAATAATAATAATAATAATAATAATAATAATAATAATAATAATAATAATAATAATAATAATAATAATAATAATAATAATAATAATAATAATAATAATAATAATAGTGATATTTTAGAGCCCTGTTAGACATTTTAAATTATGCAAATGAAGTTAAAGGATCAAAATAACAGTTAAAAAAAATTAATTAAATGAACACGAGAAAGAAAATTAATTTTTAGGCAAATTTATTTATTTTATTTTTTATT
>SEYY01003823.1:60000-67500 GCA_009176605.1 Armadillidium nasatum
ATATATATATATATATATATATATATATATATATATATATATATATATATATATATATATATATATATATATATATATATATATATAGTATATATATATATATATATATATATATATATATATATATATCGCATCTTAACCTTTTTAATAAATCAAAGTGTAGTATCATTTCTTATCAGCTTAATATCGAATACGATTTCCATGAAGGGTCAAAGATATTAATCTGATATTACTATCTGTCTAATAATACTCAAAGTCAAGCAACAGAAATTAAGATTGTCAATTTGTACAATTATAAGAAATAAGAACAGACGGACAAGTAGATATTAAATTGAGCTCCATTTAAATCTGAAACGTCCACGAAAACTATCGAGTAAATGGTCGACAACATCAAAATTGCAGTTGGAAATTGACTTATAAATATCCAAGACAGTCAATATTGGAAGCATTTAGAAGAGGTCAATATCCTGCAGTTGGCAAGCGCAGAATAATAATAATAATAAAGATTATATATATATATATATATTATATATATATATATATATATATATATATATATATATATATATATATATATATATATATATATATATATATATATATATATATATATATATATATATATATATATATATATATATATCCTTCATCTTCTCCTTGGAAGGCTTTTCACTCTGTCAGTGGGACCAGCAGCTTTCTCCATCTGCTCTTAAACGTCCCCCTCCTAGAGTTCTCTAGAAGATTATGTTTTTCGGCTCGTTGGTTTTAGTGCCAGTCCTTGGTTCCATTTAAACTCACAGATAGGGTTTTCACCCTTTCAGTCGGACTGGTACTGTCTCTATCTAACCTTTCAACACTCTTTTCCAGAGACCTCCTAAAGATGCTTCTCGAAGCTTTGGTTTTCCATGCTGCTCCTGGAGTTGCTGCAAGCATAAATCAATAAATACACGGCCGGGTTGCTAGTCTTGTCTCTGTTGCTTTTCGCTCTCCTTTTATCATATATATATATATATATATATATATATATATATATATATATATATATATATATATATATATATATATATATATATATATATATATATATATATATATATATATATATATATATATATATATATATATATATATATATATATATATATATATATATATATATATATATATATATATATATATATAATATATATATATATATATATATATATATATATATATATATATATATATATATATATATATATATATATATATATATATATATATATAAATATATATATAAATATATAGAGATAGAGAGAGAGAGAGAGAGAGAGAGAGAGAGAGAGAGAACAGACACACACACACACACACACACACACACACACACACACATACACACACACACACACAAACAGACAGAAGACAGACGGAAAGACAGACAGACAGGCAGACAGGCAAACAGACAGAGACAGACAGAGTATGTGAGAAAAAGAGAGATAGAGATAGAGAGAGAGAGTAAAAGCAAAAAGGAAGATAGAGTAAGGAGAGAGTAATGAGGAGAGAGAAAGTCTTAATTCCTTTTTACTCTTTGTTTGTAAGGATAAAAAAATTGTGTAAAATTTAATGTCAAATTCTTTTGCTGCTCGCTTGCCAGAATGATTCTTTAAAAGTCGCTTAAATGAGCCTTAAATTTCATATCTAGTTATTATTTCTTTAATTGCATATATATATATATATATATATATATATATATATATATATATATATATATATATATATATATATATATATATATATATATATATATATATATATAATCCTCACACTTCTCTGAAACAGAAACAGAAAATCCTTTCACTTAAATGCATGGCAACGCCGTTAAACACTTAAACAGACAGAAAGTCAGATTGCATTCGGGTTCTATCAATTTCTGTTGATATTTCGAAGAACTTGTGTTCGTGTTACTGAGGTGAAGTGAGGTTTTACCACCCAATTCAGATTATCTGTGAAGTTATTCCTCTTTTGATCAGAAGCAATATTCAATATAGCTTATATAAGCCAAATATTACTGACCACTAATGATCATAGGATTAAGCCAATAACTGCTTATATATATATATATATATATATATATATATATATATATATATATATATATATATATATATATATATATATATATATATATATATATATATATATATATATATATATATATATATATATATATATATATATATATAATATATATATATATATATATATATATATATATATATATATATATATATATATATATATATATATATATATATATATATATATATATATATATATATATATATATATATATATATATATATATATATATATATATATATATATATATATATATATATATATATATATATATATATATATATATATATATATATATATATATATATATATATATATATATATATATATATATATATATATATATATATATATATATATATATATATATATATATATATATATATATATATATGTGTGTGTGTGTGTGTGTGTGTGTATAATAAATAATAGATAACAATTATTATTATTAATAAAAAAAATTAAATCTAACTTTGAACATAATATAATAGAAAATATATTTTAATCAATGTTAAATTTAATCGCTTTTCATTTACAGAGATTGCTTATTTCCAATTGTAATTTTAATTTACGTAATTAATTTTCAATATTTTATTAACTTTAAGCTTTTTTTTTATCTTACTGAAATTTTCCTATTTCCGAATAATAAATAAAATTAGAATTTATATTTTGAAAAAGTAATTATTCAAATTATTTTATTAAAATATCGCGAAAATTATTTGTGTATTTATGTATGTATGTATGTATGTATGTATGTATGTATTTTTTTTTTTTTTTTTGTATGTACAGTAAATGCATTTATGGATTCCTCTTAGCACAAATTAAGAATTCTTCAAATAAACCATTGAATGTATGGTATATCATGAGCCACTCAAAACCATCGCCAGACTTACTGGAAGCTCTGAGACTGACATCAAGCCGTAAAGTTCATCTTGATAAATGAAATTTGGATAATAATGATCGAATTTGGATAATGATGATCGACTTTCGATAATGATGATCGAACTTCCTAACTTTGATGTTGTTAATTTAAAAATTTTTGTAAACAGAATTGAAATCAATGGATTAGGTGGATGATCAAGAATGGGTAATTTTTCATTTCATTTACGACCATATCAATTTTAAAAACTTAATCAGAAGCTTGATGGAAATATCAGTCTACTTATAAATAAATAAATAAATAAGTAAAAAATATAGTGTTTTGAAGATTTGAAGATTCATATAGATTTGAATCCAATTAAGAGGATAAAAGCATTGATTACTTTTCTCTGGGTTTTAAGATAAAGTAACGCCATAGTATAAATATCTCTCTCTCTCTCTCTCTCTCTCTCTCTCTCTCTCTCTCTCTCTCTCTCTCTCTCTCTCTCTCTCTCTCTCTCTCTCTCTATATATATATATATATATATATATATATATATATATATATATATATATATATATATATATATATATATATATATATATATATATATATATATATATATATATATATATATATATATATATATATATATATATATATATATATATATATATATATATATATATATATATATATATATATATATATATATATATATATATATATATATATATATATATATATATATATACAGACAGTTATCATACCATTTCTAAGTTCAGTATTGATTACATTCCCAGTCTCCTCCCTACTACTTATTACTAGTATAATTTACAAATGTACTTTTTTTTTTTTTTTAAAAGTATATATTGGAATAACTACGTGTAATTATACTCTGTACGGAACATTAAAGTTTAAAATACTTACTAATATCTTTCAATTAGAAATCGTTAGAAGCGTAATAAAGTTGTTTAAGTTTTAGAAATATTAGATCGTGAATGTCGCGTCAATGGTCCTTCCCCTAAATAATGTCTCGTGTTTCTCTTAACTTAACAAACTATAATTGCGAAAGAATGGATCAAATATATTACAAACGAGTCGTATAGAAATGCGACACACGGAGACTGTTTTCTTTTTTTCTTTCTCTATTCTTTTTTATTAATTAACCATATATAAATATGTCTCAGATGTCTACCGAACTCAGAACTTCTAGTCGTAATTATTATTTTCAGTGTAATTTATTTTGTTTTAGAAGGATCGTATATTGAAGAAGGTTTTTTTCAAGTAGGTTTTTTAAAGTAGGTTTTTTGAAGTAGGTTTTTTTGAAGTAGATTTTTTGAAGTAGGTTTTTTGAAGTAGGGTTTTTTTCATTTGAAATTTTAAATTAATAGGGGTTCTCTTACTTTTTAACTTTGTAACAGAATTATCTTGAAAGAAATTAAGCTCATTAGGATATAATATATATATATATATATATTATATATATATATATATATATATATATATATATATATATATATATATATATATATATATATATATATATATATATATATATATATATATATATATATATATATATATATATATATATATATATATATATATATATACCATATATATCAGGGGCGGCTCGTGAAGGTGGTTGCAGGTTTGTGCAACCACTACTATATGAAATTAGTGTGCAACTGTTATTTATTTCTTTTTATTTCTTAATTTTTTTTTAATAAGATTAAATATTTAATAAATTGCATCTTATTATAACACTCCAGTGGAGCATCATTTAATGTAAAAAAAAATATGTCATACAATTTTAATTAGTTATTCCAAACGAAGAAAATACTGTGTGGTTGCAAAAATTTTGCAAACGCATCCTTTAATATAACGGACGGGAGAATTGGGTATGCACACTTGCCGCTCGAGCGTTTCTGTTAGTACCATGTGGTTGTAAGTGAAATGCAACCGACAGTACAAACCTTCGTTTATAGTGCAAGAACATTTTGAAAGAAATTTTAAGAAAAGTATACATATTCCAATTTTCTTTCTTCACAGTTTTAGAATATTTTTATTTTATATTTATTATTATTATTATTTATTATTATTATTATTATTATTATTATTATTATCATTATTATATTATTATTATTATTACTTATTAAATATTATTATTATTATTTATTATTATTATTATAGTATTTTATTATTATTTATTATTATTATTACAATTATTATTATTATTACTAGAATTATCAATTTCGTTTTTAATATTATTATTATTATTATTATTATTATATTAATATTATTATTATTATTATTATTATTACTATTATTATTACAAATAAGTTTTCATTGTACAAAGATTCTTAAATGTTTTCGAACAAAATAATCCTTCTTGGAGATGATATGCACTTAATCCGACAAAATTTAGAAGGTTAAGATGATTATCACCCATAAAATGCAAAACTTTTGAATTTTTTGTACATTAGGTAGGTATAATTTCTCCTGACTTTCAATCTCCATATGTATGCTACGTATAATATTGTTACTCCTTACGTACTACCATAATCTCCATCAATCCCGTTTTTTTATGGCATATGTAAGCAAAGCTACAATTATGGTCACAAAATAAACAGTTTTTCTTTGGTAATCGGGTAGGGAGGATGTATTTGTTTATTTTGCAATTTATTTTGACTGATAGATATAAAAAAAAAAATAGCTGACTTACAAGGGAACGGTAAAAATTTTTATAAATTTATTTTTACTTTTTAATGATATATAAATATATATAATATATATATATATATATATAATATATATATATATATATATATATATATATATATATATATATATATATATAATATATATATATATATATATATATATATATATATATATATATATATATATATATATATATATATATATATATATATATATATATATATATATATATATATATATATATATATATATATATATATATATATATATATATATATATATATATATATAGCAAAACCTGTAAATTTTACCCACGAGCCGCTACTTATATAAATATATATATATATATATATATATATTATATATATATATATATATATATATATATATATATATATATATATATATATATTATATATATATATATAATATATATATATATATATATATATATATATATATATATATATATATATATATATATATATATATATATATATATATATATATATATATATTATATATATATATATATATATATATATATATATATATATATATATATATATATATATATTATATATATATATATATATATATATATATATATATATATATATATATATATATATATATATATATATATATATATAATATATATATATATATATATATATATATATATTATATATATATATATATATATATATATATATATATATATATATATATATATATATATATATATATATATATATATATTATATATATATATATATATATAGATATATATATAATATATTATATATACCTAGAACTCCAGGAAACGTCAACCAAACTAGGATTCCTTCTGTTGTTTGAAGAAACAGCCGTCCCTTTTCCTTTTATTTTAGGCTCTTATTCTATCTACCATTCTGTTTAAAAACCTATTAAACTCAAGGAACTGATCTCAAAGTTTCGGTACTTCACTGAGAGATTGAACCAGACGAACCAAGAGTATGCTTCATTACATAAATGAAAGTCTTTGATTTAAAAGCAATTCCTTAGGCGTCTGAAAATCACCTTTAAGAATAAATAACTAGTTAATGTTATAGATACAAAAGGCTAGTTTTACTCCTAGTCTCCTACTACTGTTATAAGGTTCTTTGAAATACCTTTTAATGACTTCTTTCACTTGAATTTTCCTTTCACATAATTCAAGAGTCCTTCTTTCAAAAGTTTACTTTCTAAAATGTTGACTGAGAAGTATGTTCAAAAACGTCTTTCAATGTAGGTTTCTGTATTTATGTTTCAACACAAAATAAAATATAAAATTGTCTTTATTCTCTCTCTCTCTCTCTCTCTCTCTCTCTCTCTCTCTCTCTCTCTCTCTCTCTCTCTCTCTCTCTCTCTCTCTCTGTCAGTTTCTCTGTTTCTCTTGCTCTACTTCTTGTCTTTCTGTCTCTCCCTCTACCTCTTCTTCTTTCATATATATATATATATATATATATATATATATATATATATATATATATATATATATATATATATATATATATATATATATATATATATATATATATATATATATATATTTAAAAACATAAATATATATAAAAATTATATTATATTAATATATTAATTTATTTATATTAATAAAAAAAATAATATATATATATATATATATATATATATATATATATATATATATATATATATATATATATATTATATATATATATATGTATGTGTGTGTGTGTGTGTTTGTGTGTCTTTATGTGTGTGCTTAATTGTCATCATAAAGCTCTCTTCTG
>SEYY01003824.1:7500-12500 GCA_009176605.1 Armadillidium nasatum
AACCTCTCAAGGTTGCTCAAAGTCCCTAAAGGCAGAACATCATAAATCGGTAAAATGAAAATGGGATTATAGGTGACCTAAGAAATGCGAGTCTAAGGCTAAACTTTGAAAGATTTTAGATAGAATGATAGTTAGAATGCTCAGAGAGGCTACTTTTCTTCTAAAATATGTTGAACATATTAGGGCTTCCAACAGTAATAAAAATAGGTAATTTAAGACATAGAATGTAGGGCTTAACTACGACATGTTTAAACGTAAACATACTCCTTCAAAGTACGAGGAGGCATATCATTATGGTCAATGACGTTCGTAGATGTTAAATCTCATACATCTAATCATATATAAAGACATGGGACACCTGAGAGTGAGAGGGATACCAAATGCATCCAAGGTGAAATTAGATTAACAAAAAAGTTTAACAGACTAGATTTTAATCGGAGAGTTAGCTACATATCCATCAAAGCGAAGAAGAGGGTGGCGGAAAACATATTCAAAAAAATTGTAGGAGATATTTTTGGCATGTCCAACAATTTCAATAAATAGGAAAAACAACGAGGTTGTTATATATATATATATATATATATATATATATATATATATATATATATATATATATATATATATATATATATATATATATATATATATATATATATAATATATATATATATATATATATATATATATATATATATATATATATATATATATATATATATATATATATATATATATATATATATATATATATATATATATATATATATATATATATATATATATATATATATATATATATATATATATAGTGTGTGTGTGTGTGTGTATGTGGGTGTGTATGTGTTCTAGTTAATGGATGTTACGTGAGGTTTTGCATATGCAAAGAAAGAAAGGTTGCGTTTGGCCTCCTCTGTTTCGTGCGTCAGACGTTCCATTAAATTAAAAGCTCTGCACAAAAGTAGCCCAAGTTTCTCTTACGTTCTCTGCAAATAATGATTAAAATATTAATAATAATAATAATAATAATAATAATAATAATAATAATAATGATAAAAGTAGTTGTAGTAGTATTTTTAGCATTAGTTATATTATTTTTAACTATATTCTTCCCAAAATACAGAATAATTTAGCAAAAATTATAAGAAACTAAAGATTAGATAGTAGAATATATGTACTGAAAAGTGTACTTAAAAATATTATTAGTTATTATTATTTATTATTATTATTATTATTATTATTATTATTATTATTATTATTATTATTATTAATATTATTCAGCTGTAGTAGTAATATTGGTTGTTAGTAATAGCTGTACAGGAATTTTTAATATATATATATATATATATATATATATATATATATATATAT
Organism: Armadillidium nasatum; assembly: GCA_009176605.1. NCBI lineage: Eukaryota > Metazoa > Arthropoda > Malacostraca > Isopoda > Armadillidiidae > Armadillidium > Armadillidium nasatum. The sequence goes on from SEYY01003824.1 coordinate 8,869, forward strand.
ATATATATATATATATATATATATATATATATATATATATATAAATAATATATATAATAATAAATAATAATAATAATAATAATAAATAATATAATATATATATATATATATATATATATATATATATATATATATATATATATATATATATATATATATATATATATATATATATATATATATATATATATATATATATATATATATATATATATATATATATATATATATATATATATATATATATATATATATATATATATATATATATATATATATATATATATATATATATATATATATATATATATATATATATATATATATATATATATATATATATGGGCGTGTGTGTAGTAATGACTGCAGGTTCTCTTGATCCTCTTATAAAGGACCCGGAATGGATGTTAAACTCGAGCAGAAGCCTAAATATATAATACGAAAAGTGTCGGGGTCATAAAATTTTTCCCTTGACCTTTTCTTCTTTCTTCAGCCTTTTTTTTTTTTTTTCTTTTCTTCTTCTTCTTCAATTTAGAATTTGTTCCATGTATTGTTTGTTGATGTCTCTTTACTCTTTATTATTATTATTATTTTCCTTCCATCTTTCATTTTTTATTTCTTTTTTTTCTGAGTTTAATACCTATGTTGTCACGATCATTGTTAACCTAGTGGCGATTTATAGATGTCCGTTTGCGCTTTTTTTTTTTTTTATAACGACGTATCACGTGAATATGGCTTTACCTGCAGCTAAGTGCAAAATCTCGAAAATTATGGTCTTTTTTCTCCTCTTTGAAGTACATGACTTTAAAATTAATGACAAAATTATGTGCTAAAGCCAAAAATGTTTGTAGTTCGTTTTTAAATTCCCCTTTTGATCATAATTATAGAAATATAAAAATTAATAGTTTTTAAAATTGTTGTTTGTGAATAATATCTATACAATTATCATGTGAAAATTGATCGTTAATTATATCACATATTTATATGTTAACATTCAAAATATTATATTTGAAATTTTTATTTTTCATTAAATCACAGTATTGTAGTTAAAAATACTTATATTCCAAAATGTATTTATATTCATTGTACTCCACAGATTTTTTCTTAAAAATTTGGCAGACACAACTATCTCATTTTTCTTTAATCCTCTCTCAGAATAAGAAGCAATTAAAAAGCTTTACGAAAGTTGTTCTAAGTATTCCAGATCTCATTTCATAGAAACTTCTTTCTCATTTCATAGAAACTTCGTTGATTAAACAATGCTTCTTATTTCTTAGATGTTCCATTGATTAAACAAAACTTTTCATTTCATTGAAATTTCTTTGATTAAATAATGATTCTCATTTCATTGAAGCTTCGTTGAATAGACAAAGCTTCTCATTTTACAGAATCTTCTTTGATTAAACAATATTTCTCATTTCTTAGATGTTTCATTGATTAAACAAAGCTTGTTATTTCATAAAGCTTCGTTGAATAGACAAAGCTCCTCATTTTGAAGAAGCTTCGTTAATTAAACAATGCTTCTCATTTCATAGAAGCTTCGTTTGTTATTATCATTAAATAAACAAAGCATCTCATTTCATAGAAGCTTCGTTGATTAAACAAAGATTCTCATTTCATGGAAACTTCTCTGAATAAACAAATGCTTCTCATTTTACAGAAGCTTCGTTGATTAAACAAAGCTACTCATTTCATAGAAGTTTCGTTTATTAAACAAAGCTCTTATTTCATAGAAGCTTCGATGAATAAAACAAGCTTCTTCATTTTACAGAAGCTTCTTTGATTAAACAATGCTTCTCATTTCATAAAGGTTTCGTTAATTAAACAATGCTTCTCATTTCATTGAAGTTTCGTTGATTAAGCAAAGCTTTTCATTTCATAGAAGTTTCGTTAATTAAACAAAGCTCTTCATTTCATAGAAGCTTTGATGAATAAACAATGCTTCTCATTTCATAGAAGCTTTGTTAATTAACTTTCCTTTAAGGAGAGAGTATCTGAATTCTTTGAAAACCTTCATTTTTTTCAAAATCTTGAAAATTTCTTATTCTGGATGTAAATATTTTGAGTTCACACCTCACAGGCATTGACATTTTCGAGGATGGGAACTTTCTATGTCGTTTCTACATAGGATCCACGTGAGAAGTCGAACCAGCGCCTTGAAGTACAAGTCAGCTAAAAAGTTTTCAACACTGTTCGCTTGATAAATTTCAAAAGAAAAACTTTAGTAGAATAATATATAAATATTTTTTTTACATTTTTTTTGCAATATTAAAAATTTAAATATATTTTATGGAAAAAATAAAATAAATAATTTGAAGTATAATACATATATATAAATAAATAAATAAAATAAAATAAAATAAATAATTTTATGAATATGTTTTACAAATTTAAAAACAAAACAAAAATATAAAATTTATTATTATTATTATTATTATTATTATTATTATTATTATTATTATTATTATTATTAGTAGTAGTAGTAGTAGTAGTAGCAATAATTGTATAATATTATCATTTTTATAGTTATTTATTATAATTGTTAGTTATTTTTAAGATTATTATTATTATTTTTAATTATTATTATTATATTATTGTATTATTATTATTATTATTATTATTATTATTATTATTATTATTATTATTATTATTACTTTTAATATTATTATTTTTGTCATTATTATTATTATTATTATTATTATTATTATTATTATTATTATTATTATTATTATTATTATTAGATTCTCTAAATGATTATTATTATTGCTGTTAGTATTATTGTTTTTAATATGAAAAATAACCATTATTTAATGTTATTGTTAACATTATTTTATCAGTTTTGTAGTTATTTTAAAATTATTATTATTATTATTATTATTATTATTATTATTATTATTATTATTATTATTATTATTATTATTATTATTATTATTATTATTATTATTATTATTATTATTTTAAATTATTATTATAATTATCTTTTTTTTTTTTTTTTTCATGGTTAATATTAGTATTATTAAATTTAATAAATCAAAAACACAAACTCTACCGTAATTACAAATGAGGAATCACCCCTCTTCAATTATATACCAATTACAGCAACCAATTAAAAGCACTATTAAAAAAAGGCGAAAAGAAAATATTACACTGATAAATTCTACAAGGTAAACAACAATTTCAAAGCAACATGGAGCTTCATAAGCAATCTAATCAATAAAAATAAAGAGCATACCTAAAATCACATTATAAACTTACTATCAATAAATGGTGAAGTCTCAACAGACCAAAAGGAAATCGCAGATTCACTTAATAATTATTTTAACGATATTGGAAAGGACATTTTAGCAAATAGACCAGCAAGCCAAACATACTTTGAAATATTTTTACCTCAGTTTAACTCACAGTTCTCTTTTGAAAATATTTCTCCATTAGATGTCCAACAAACAATTAGCAGTCTAAAATATCAGTCACAAAGACAAGCTCGTGGCAAACATCATTTCCACCTCACTATAGCTCACTTATTCGATGCTTCAATCCTTTTAGGTTTCTTTCCCTCTACCCTTAAAATTTCCCGCTTGACTTCTATCTTTAAGAAAGACGATCCCTCTCTCCCTAAAATCAACAGACCAATA
>SEYY01003824.1:17500-30000 GCA_009176605.1 Armadillidium nasatum
ATCATTTTAGTCTTCAATTTTATTTGTTTTAAAAGACATGAGGAACGAGAACCATATTCCGTGTATGGTTGTAATTTGCCTAAGTAGATGAAATTTTATAGTTGGAGTAACTATGAAGAGACAAAAAAATTACAGAAATCTGAAGGAGAATATACAGCTTTTTTGGAAACTATTCACGCAACCGTTGTTAAACCATTTTCTAAGGAAACACACACACACACACAACATACACTCATATATATATATATATATATATATATATATATATATATATATATATATATATATATATATATATATAGTTCTATATATATACGCTACCGATACCGATACTTTACTCTTATCCAAAAAATGCCGATACCGATACAGTATCGGAAAATATGGATACTTACCGATACCGATACCGATACTTCCTTCGGGTTATAGAGGCTGGGAACCCTTTATAACCAGTTTTTCTCTCTTCCCACTTACGGTTGCAGGAATATGAATAATTTTTTGCAGCCGACACCACCCTGCGTTATGCGGGATATCGTGTAAAGAATATATATATATATATATATATATATATATATATATATATATATATATATATATATATATATATATATATATATATATATATATATATATATATATATATATATATATATATATATATTCAGTAGGAGCTGCTTATCTTTTGAATTACTGTGATATCTCATTCCTTAGGGTGGAAAGTTCCACGACTTTAAAGACGTTGTAGCATTATTTGGCAATGTCTTTCTTAGATAATATTTATTAAAAATTTTCACTCTTTAAACCTAAATAAATAATAATTAAAATAAAAAAAAAAAAAAAAAAAAAAAAAAAAAAAAAAAAAAAAAAAAAAAAAAAATAAATAAAAATTAAAATAAAATGTTAGATAATATTTATCAAAAATTTCACTCTTTAAACCTAAATAAATAATAATTAAAATAAAAACGATATAATTAATATTAAAATTATGGGTTTATTTATATTTATCAAGCTTTATCTTAATTGTCCTAAAACTGGATATCCAACTTTATCCCCTTAATTGATATTAGGGAGGTAAAGAGATATATATATATATATATATATATATATATATATATATATATATATATATATATATATATATATATATATATATATATATATATATATATATATATATATATATATATATATATTATACTGGAACAATGAACAAATTGTTTTTATTATTCTGCAAAGAAAAAGTAATTTTATATTTTAAATTGCAGACATAAATATCTTAAAAGTATTGAGAATTCTCATTAAATTGTTGAAGTGAATATATTAGTATTGGGAATAATCCCTTTTTATTGAATGGAAAATTATGTTAGGGAAAATTAGGGATGAAAACTGTATTTGTCGATATATTATTTATATCGATTAATCGAATTTCATTCGACTAAGAATATGTAAGATATCTATTAAAATCATTAGAAATTATATAATTAGGGAAAATATAGTATTTGTCGATATATAGTTTAAATAGTTTTAATTCTCTTAATTTATATCGATTAATCGAATATTATGAGTCTAAGAATATGTTACATAGCGATTAAAATTTAATTCTCTTCTCATAATATTTATATTCAGATATATCGACAAACAAATTATGAAAAACTTTAGCAGTATAAACCGAATTTTGTAATTAATATTTAATATATTGATTAATTGGTAGTGTTCGATATCTCTGATAATTATTAATTAAAGTTCTTTGTTCTTTTCCTCCCATGAAGAATTTTCACCTTGACGTTGGGACTAGAATCTTCTTTCTTGCCTTTAAACTCTTTCTAATAATAGAGTTCTCAAAACTCTACGAGATCGTGATTTTCGGATCTCTGATTCCCATTGTTAGTAGTCTTTCAATCTTAAAAGAATATATTCAATTCATATTTCAATCATATTTTTGGTCTTGTGTAGTATTTTTCATCCGAACCATTGCAATTATTATTATTATTATTATTATTATTATTATTATTATTATTATTATTATTATTATTATTATTATTATTATTATTATTATTATTATTATTATTATTATTATTATTATTATTATTATTTTTCTTATTTTTATTATTATTATTATTATTATTATTATTATTATTATTATTGTTATTATTATATTATTATTATTTACGACAAACACTTTCCCATAAAATACAAAAGCTTTCCTTAACTCAACAAGACAAAAATACAAACTATAAAAATGTTAAGAGAGGCATCATACCAATGCACATATTCTTCATTATCGAAAAAGCTAATTTGAAAATTTAAAGCTAACTATTTTGAATACAAATTTAAACAACCCCAAAACGATGCCCAATAAATATGGGTATTGATAAATAACATCTTAAAGCGTCACAAAAATAATGAAGATGTAATTCCAGAAAAAAATTAAAGACGAGATAGTAACCGATAAGCAACTCATAGTCAATGAATTGAATTCCGATTTTGGAACTATAGGAGCTAAGGTGGCAGCAGAAATTCTTCAAACAAATGTGTCTTTAACTGACTATCTAGAAATGCGCAAATGTCAAAAATTCTATTTTCCAAACATGTCATGTTCCGAAGTCAAGTGTGGAATAAATAGTTTGAAAAAAGAAAACTCTGATATTTATAGTGTGCCAAACTGGATTTACAAATACTGCATAAACGAAATCTCACCAGTATTTAGCGATCCTCTACAATACTTCACTTGAGTTAGGCCACTTTCCTGAAGAATTAAAAATAGTAAGAGTTACCCTCTGTTGACAGTTCAGTTCATAAAAACTTTCGTTCGATCTCTATCCTACATACAATTGATAAAATATTCAAGAAATTGGTACATACACAGCTTACAAATTACTTTTACGAGAATGAATTCCTCTCACAGACTCAGTTTGGATTTACAAAAGTCGTAGTACAGAAGATGCGCTAATTCTCCTTACTCAAAATATATACAGAGCTCTAAACGATAAGCAAACATGCATGTATGCATGTTTGGTTGTCGTTTAGTGCTCTACTATTAGATTTTTCAAAAGCATTTGATGTTGTTTCGTACAACTTACTCCTACATAAATTGGATAGGCTTAGCGTTTCGAGAGACTTCATAACCTGGTTCCGGTCTTATTTATCTGATAGAACACAATACGTGAAATTAGGACATGTTTCATCCTCCTTTGCTCCAGTTTCTCAAGGGGTGACTCAGGGATCTATTTTGGGTCCACTATTCTTTAACATATATATACTAATGACTTCCAAAACTGTCATAATTCTTTTCTTTCTCAGTACGCTGATAATATCCCTTAACCTACAAAAAACAATACTTAATACTGACAAGCGTTAAAACTTCTATCAAGCTAAATATCATGGCAAGAGATACAACCATAAATCGAACCACATCTGCAAAACTATTAAGAGTTATTTTCGGTGCGAAACTTTCCTTCCAAAAACCACATAAATAGTCTTATTAACAAACTTACAATTCCTAGAGCTATAAAACTTTATTCAAAATATGTACTAAAAAACCTATATCACAGCCTTGTTTACCCACATCTACTATATAATTTACAGGTATGGGATGTGCAAGTGTATATATACTATAACCTTTAATAATATTACAAAAAATAATTCGTATATTATCTGGATCACGCAATTACTATGAACATACAAGCCTACTTTTTTATTCATACTCAAACTACAAGATATGCTCACTTTTACAATGACTACTCAAATTTTCATTGTTATAAACGGAATGTCAAATGAATTACTGACAATTTAATAATGCGTAACCAAATGTAAGAAGACCAAATTTGCGCAGCACAAACTCTCATACACTAAAAAAAAAAAAAAAAAAAAAAAAAAAAAAAAAAAAAAAAAAAAAAAAAAAATAATACACACTAGCAAAATTTCGGAAGTCTATATCGTAGATTGGCAATAAAAAATGGAATGATCTTCCAAAATGCATACAAGAATTAACAACACTTCCCATATTTCGTAAACATGTCAAAACTCACTTGCTATCAAAATGCTAAAGAAAGTACCCAACCTAACCACTTATTTCCCCACTAACTCAAAATCATAAATTTTGTTATTACTACTATTGTTACGAATTTTTAGTATTATTACGGTTCATGTTATTATTATTATTATTATTATTATTTATTATTATTATTATTATTATTATTATTTTAATATTATCGAATTTAATATTTTTAGTTATTATTATTATCCTTATTATTTTTATAATTATTATTATTATTATTATTATTATTATTATTATTATATTATTATTATTATTATTATTATTATTATTAAAATAATTATTAGCTTAAATTATTTCAGTATTATTTTGTTATTTTTTTATTTTATTATTATTATTATTATTATTTTTATTATTATTATTATTATTATTATTATCATTAAAATATTTATTAGCTTAAAGTTATATCAGTATTATTTTGTTATTATTTTTTTTTATCTTTATCCTTATTATTATTTTTTAAAGAAATAAATTATGTTAAGATTATCATTATAATGTATAATATAATGCATTATAAAATTAACAATATTCAAAATTTGTTTCTTTGTGGAAAATTATATTATGTATGTTATTTTGCATAATTTTAATAAGCTCAAGGTACAGTCGTCAACAGAAGTTCGTTCCTATTAGGCTGGAAATAAATATTTATATAAAATGGAAATCATTTCATAAAAGCTCTATTTTGAATAAAAAGAAAATAAAAACATTCAGCGGGGCTTAATTGAACTGTGATTGGCTGAACCTGAAATGATCTCCATTTAATATAAATATTTATTTCCAGCTTAATAGGAACGAACTTCTGTTGACGACTGTACATATTCGTTTACCTAGAAGCCCATTTCAGTTTTGTACATTGCAAAACATTGCCCTAACGAATTCGTTGGGACAAGTAGCAAAAAATGTCACAACAAACTTTTTTCAGTTATTTTCTTAATTGAAAATAAATCTGTTAAGCTACTTTTTTATGATTAACATGTCTTTTTCTCTATTGAAATTTTACTGTGACATATTTGCCACTTGTCCCAACGATTCGTTAGGAGAATTTTTGCAGAATGTTTGTTTACGTTACTTTGTAACTGAAAACAAAAAATAAATATTGAAAAGATTAAGATTATTCACATAACAACAAAAAGATTTTTATTCGAATATTTAATTCGAGTTATATATAATTTACTTTAGTTGAAGTATATTTTATATTAATTATTTTCACAAGAATGGGAAATGAATATTAAAAAATAAATTAATAATAAAATTAAAATTTAAAAATAAAAATAAATCTCACTTATTAATATTCCTTTACAAGATGCAGAAAATTTTTTACTGCCATGTTTAATTTTTTTTTTTTTTTTTTTTTGAGTGATATTAAAATATTATAATTTATTAATAGTTCTTATATCTTCTTTAATATGTTTGCCCATAACTTGTTTAGTTCATTGTATTTTATTCTCTCTTTAAAGGTTTCCCCATTTACAAATTATTCTTTCCTCATTTACCTATTTTTCTTCCTCATTTTCCTATTTTTTCCTCATTTGCCTATTTTTTTCTCATTTACCAATTTTTCTTTCATTATCATATTTTTTCCCCCATTTACCTATTTTTCTTTCCTCATTTACCAATTTTTATTTCTATTTTTTTTCCCATTTACCAATTTTTCTTCCTCATTTCCTACTTGTTCCTCATTTACCAATTTTTCTTTCCTCATTTACCAATTTTTCTTTTCCCATTTACCTATTTTTCTTTCCTCATTTGCCAATTTTTCTTTCCCCATTTACCAATTTTTCTTCCTCATTTACCTATTTTTTCCTCATTTACCAATTTTCTTTCTTCATTTACCTATTTTTTCCCATTTACTTATTTTTCTTTCCTCATTTACCAATTTTTATTTCCCCATTTACCAATTTTTCTTCCTCATTTACCTATTTTTTCCTCATTTACCAATTTTCTTTCTTCATTTACCAATTTTTTTCCATTTACTTATTTTTCTTTCCTCATTTACCAATTTTTCTTCCTCATTTACCTATTTTTTTCCTCATTTACCAATTTTTCTTTCCTCATTTACCTATTTTCTTTTCCCATTTACTTATTTTTCTTACCTATATATATATATATATATATATATATATATATATATATATATATATATATATATATATATATATATATATATATATATATATATATATATATATATATATATATATATATATATATATATATCTCCTCTTAAATTTGAAACGCTCGACGCACCTGATTAACTCTTTGACGTGGAAAAAAAATTTCAGTCTTTTGATCATTTGAAGTTGAAAAAAGTTCTTCCATCGCATTCATAAATTCTCAGGTTTAAACCGCAGACGTTTTTATTGATAGGTTTACAGTTGATGCCACTTTACTTGAAATTTAAAAAAAAATATAAATCAACGGCAACAATAACTTTATAACGGCAGCAGAGGTAACGATAACGGCAATAATGCATCAGCAACACGACAACAACACATCAACGACGCAATAACAGCACCAAAATGCCAACAAAAATAGCAACAACAGCAAGAACAACAACAACAACAACAAACAACAACAACAGCAAATAATAATAATAATAATAATAATAATAATAATAATAATAATAATAATAATAATAATAATAATAATAATAATAATAATAACAGCAATAGTAATAAGGTAATATATATATATATATATATATATATATATATATATATATATATATATATATATATATATATATATATATATATATATATATATATATATATATATATATATATATTCCATCTGCGCCAAAGACGTTTGCTAGTTCTGGTTTGAGTGAGTTTGAAATCTTATTTTTTTTCTTCTTTTAATTTTTACACCTTGAGCGAATAGGGCTTTTCTTTTAATAATAATAATATCATTATTTTATTATTATTATTATTTTTATTATTATTATTATTATTATTATTATTATTATTATTATTATTATTATTAGAACAGTAGTGAAGTTGTAGCAGCTCATCAATACAGTATTAAAGTTAAACTGGATAAAATATAAGGTCATATACTCTTCAATTTTGCGACTTTTTGGGACTTTTGCGACTTTTTTGGGGGTCGCGAAAAAGGTCAGGAAATGAAAAAATGTCGCGGATCGTAATTGAGAAGAAGGTCGTAAAAGACGTCTCAAATATGCTTAGCGAAGTCATAAATACATCGACACTGGCGCGCTTCTGCTTACAAATGAACAAATTTCTATTTTTCATGGCATATTTATTTGCTTTATTGGACTAAATATTATTTATTTATTTTTTTTATTTATTTATTGCTTTATTTATGTTTTTTAAATAATTATTTATATTTATTTATTTATTTTTTTATTTATTACTTTATTTATGTTTTTAAATAATTATTATTTATTTTTATTTATTACTTTATTTATGTTTTTAAATAATTATTTTTATTTTTATTTATTACTTTATTTGTTATTTAAATAATTATTTATATTTATTTATTTTTTTACTTATTACTTTATTTGTTTTTAAATAATTATTTATATTTATTTATTTATTTCTTTATGTATTACTTTATTTATGCTTTTAAATACTTATTTATATTTCTTTTTTTATTTTTTTATTTATTTGTTATTTATTTATTTGTAAAATTATTTTTCTTTAGAATTTTATAATTTTTTTAATTTAATTTATTTTTTGTTTTATATATATATATATATATATATATATATATATATATATATATAATATATATATATATATATATATATATATATATATATATAATATATATATATATATAAATATATATATATATATATAATATATATATATATATATATATATATATATATATATATATATATATATATATATATATATATATATATATATATATATATATATATATATATATATATATATATATATAATGTAACAGGTGGTTAGTCTGTCTGCCTTTCTTTTATGCCTTTGCACTTATGCATAAATCATAAGAAACATCATTAATTTTTTTTTTTTTCAAAATTGGTTTCTAATGACTTTTTAATATCGAATATATCGGTTTTTTTTGGGTTTTTTTTTTTTTATCAAAAATAATTTCGTATTTTTTTTTATTGTTTTGGTGAAAAATATTTTCTAAATGAAAAAAAATCAAACAAAAAACCACACAGAAGATTGAAGAGTAAAAGAAAACCTCTTTACAAGAAGAGGAACAAAATATATATATATATATATATATATATATATATATATATATATATATATATATATATATATATATATATATATATATATATATATATATATATATATATATATATATATATATATATATATGGAACCGACCGGGGCCCCGACCCCGGCCCCGGTCAAAAATCAGGGAAAACCGGGGTTGCCGGCCGGGGTTAAAATGGCAAATTATACTTAAAATTTTTTATTTTTTTTAATTTTCAGCCGATTCTGCTGAAACTTTCAGCTATAAAGATTTTTTACCGGTAAGAAAAGTCCTTTTCTAGCGTTTTTCCGAGTCTATTATGGTTAAAAGTTTTTTTTTATTTTTTTTTTTTTTTTGTTGAAATTTTACCCTTCTTTAATTGACTGGCGGTGCCAAACCACTTTTTAGAATGAGCTGAAAATTGGATTATTTATTCAAAATTAAATGGGATACAAAAGTCTCTAATAGACTTTTGTTCCCAGAGTTATAGGAAAAAATGTTATAAGCCAAAAACTGACCAACTATAGAAAAAAAAAAATTTTTTGAACTAAAAAAACACCTTTTCAGACAAATTTTTTAAAAAAATACAACTATGACATTTCCTATTTTTGGTGTGTATAGAGGAGGGGTGGGGCTACAAATTCCTCTATGTACTTTATTCGATGACATTCGTTGGTTTTGAGATATAGCCTTCAAAAAGGTCCATTTTTGGCCAAATTTCAAAAATTCCCAAAGTTTGAGAGGCTATATCTCGCTTCAAACAAAGAGCATGTAAATATGCACTAAATAAATATTGTTGCCCTGCCCTCTTCTAAACAATATTCACAAATAAAAAAAATAGTAGGTAGCGTTTTTTATAAATAATTTTTTCCTCCAGAAGGGCACGATTTTTGCAATTTTTTTTTCAAGTGCTTATATAACTTTTTCCTAGACGTGATATCAAAAACCTATTCCCACCAATGCAAGAAATTGGGGCAAAGGTATTCAGCTAAATTTTCAGCTCATGTGGACCAGTGGTTTGATCCAGTTATTCATTTTTTTCAACTTTGGGTCCAAATAAGTTTCAAACCGTTATAGACTCAAAAAAATGCTCGAAATCAACTCAGAACTTCGTGAAAAAATTCACATACTTTGAAAATTTCAGCTCAATCAGTCAAATAATAAAAAAAAAAATTCAAACAAAATATAAGAGAATTAAGATTTTTTTTCTTTTCTGTTTCTTTTTACCGCTCCTTTTCTGCTAGTGAATGTTCATCTTTGTGTTTTGATTTTAGATACTCCAAAAAGATTTGGTTGAAATTTTTTTACTTGTAGCACCCGGAGGTTCTCTTCTAATTTTCTGACTGCAGATGTTAACATTTAGCTATTTCGAGCCTATCCTGAAACATTGTAAAGTATTCAAATACTGCAGAAGCTGATCTTTTAGCCATATTGACTGAAAGTATAAACAAAATAATAATTTTTAAATAATGCAGCTAAATGATACAAGTTTGATAAATAGCAATAAAATAACAATGATATGTATAAATACAGGTTAAATTGATAATTTTATATCTTACATTTTTTCAAACTTTACCTTAGGGTCTTACTTAAGTAAACCTGTTGAATCACTATTATGAATTAGAATATTTTTTTTTTTTTAAATTTTTGTACTTTTTTTAAACTTTAAAACTATACAAAACTGTAATTTTTTTATTTTATTTTGGAGAAAATGCATATAATCATTAATTTAAGTGAATGTTGGCTATTCTACTCCTTCCTTACAATTAAATAAACCTTATATATAATTTTCTTAACCTTAAATTTCAGTGCTTTTGACCTCTTTACAAATTTTAGGAAACCCCGGCCAGAACCCCGGCCCCGGCCCCGGCCCCGGCCAAATTCCAACCCCGGTCGGTCCCTATATATATATATATATATATATATATATATATATATATATATATATATATATATATATATATTATATATATACATATGGATGAGTGTGTGTGTAGTGACATAAAAACCCCGAGCAGAGTCAAATTTAATTTACAAACATATGAAAGTATAAAGGGTCCAACTAAGGTCCTTCCTCGAGTGGGTTTCTACATTTAAAGGATGCATTAAACAGACCATTTTCCTTCTATACGCCATAATTAAATTCTAACAAAGGCTTCAGTTCTCTAAAGTTTGCTTCCTATTGATCTTGTGTAGAGGTCTTTGCGAGGGAAACACGTCCATCCCCCTTCTTTGTTCTTGTGCAACTGAGGTATGAGCCTGAAAACTCGTTGTATATATAAAGGACTGAAATTAATTTTATTTTCCGTCAGCAACTAACGAAATTTGGATGATGAAATTTGGACAAGTATCTTCTTATGCGAAGTATGTTTCCTGCAATGTATATATATATATATATATATATATATATATATATATATATATATATATATATATATATATATATATATATATATATATATATATATATATATATATATATATAAGACCATTTTTTCATAAGAAGTTACAGGATTATAATCTATATATTATTTCTCTATTTCTTCATAGAGAGAATATTCAAAGGGATAATGGGGTTCGACGCCTCTGTAATGGGCGGAATGAGGGCCATCTTTCATGGGTGGTAAATTTTTCACTCACCCGGATGTTATATGTATTAAACTCAAAGATATTCTTAAATAGATTTCGAGACGAAGAATTACAAAATATTTAATGTTAAAATAGAAAGTGATGAGAAATTTTCCAAAAAAGATATAAAATAAATAACTTTTCACTCATATGTTTTAAATAATTAAGATGCTTAAATTGCAATTCTTTTACTTCTTTTATTTGTTTGACATTTGCATTTCTTTGAATTTTATTTTGAATTTTTTTTTTGTCGTTTCTTTCAAATAATTTCTTTCGGAAAAAAATATCCTCAGGAAAAAATGGTGAACAATTTCTTGCAATTTTATTACTCTTCTTTTAACTAATTTTTTTTATATCGTTTTATGTTTAAATGTATTTTTTTTTTTTTTTTTTTTGCAACTATATTTTCAAATGTCTAATCAATAATAAAAAAAAAATATAATTATATATATAAATTATATATATATATATATATATATATATATATATATATATATATATATATATATATATATATATATATATATATATATATATATATATATATATATATATATATATATATATATATTATATATATTTTTTACTAAATTATGGTTTATCATTAGAAGAATGGAAAGAGTTCGTTAATCAGAATAATCATTTTTAAACCCTGCTTTAAATACAATAATTTAAGGTACATTTAGAGATCGAACCAACACCCCCAATCACGTGAGACAATCGCTCTACCCTTATTCCACGGCAGGGGGATCAATGATCTAGTATAGTTAGGGCTGTCCTATAATATCACTAGTAAATTATTACTTAGGAACATTTATAAATCTCTCGATATTGTAATATTTTATAAAAAAATCTTTCGTTTCTAGTGTTGATATCAAACTCCATTATTTATATTTAAAAATTATTTTTATATATTATATATTATTATCATTATTATTATTATTATTATTATTATTATTATTATTATTATTATTATTATTATTATTATTATTATTATTTATTATTATTTTATATTATTATTATTATTATTATTATTATTATTATTATTATTATTATTATTATTATTATTATTATTAGGGATGGGGCGATGCAAAATTTTTTACCGATACCTAAAAATTACCCGATACCCGATACCTAAAAATATGCCGATACTTGCCGATACCGATACTTTTACTCTTATCCTAAAATTTTGCCGATACCGATACTGATACTGAAAAGGTCGATACCGATACCGATACAGTATCGGAAAATATGCCGATACTTACCGATACCGATACTTCACTCCATCCCTAATTATTATTATTATTATTATAATTATTATTATTATATTATTACTTTAAGATAGATTAATATTTTTATTTAAGATGTCTACAATAAAATCTCTAAACAAGTTAGATATTTTTTCCAGCGCCTAATAAATATTTTAATAATAATAATAATAATAATAATAATAATAATAATAATAATAATGACATAATAATAATAATAATAATAATAATAATAATAATAATAATAATAATTAAAATAATAATAATAAAAAGGAGAAGAATTAAATAATAAAAACTAATAATAATAAAATAACAATAATAATAATAATAAATAT
>SEYY01003824.1:42500-45000 GCA_009176605.1 Armadillidium nasatum
TATATATATATATATATATATAATATATATATATATATAATATATATATATATATATATATATATATATATATATATATATATATATATATATATATATATATATATATATATATATATATATATATATATATATATATATATATATATATATATATATATATATATAATATCGTCTTAATAAATGTTATTATTATTATTATTATTATTATTATTATTATTATTATTATTATTATTATTTTTTATTTATTTTAGTTTTTTTTTATTTTTTTTTTTTTTTTTTTTTGATAAAAAAAAAAAAAAAACGTTTTTTTTTTTTTTTTTTTTTTTTTTTTTTTTTTATCTATTTATTTATCTATCTATCTATCTATATATATATATATATATATATATATATATATATATATATATATATATATATATATATATATATATATATATATATATATATATATATATATATATATATATATATATATATATATATATATTCTGTATTAAAAGTAATATTTATTTAAGAATCACAAATATTTAGCATTGTTTTAAGTAAACAATTTGCATATTTCTTTTTTTTTTAATATAAATTTTATTTAAATTAATTTTTTTTTTTTTTTTTTTTTATATTATTTATATTATATATATATATATATATATATATATATATATATATATATATATATATATATATATATATATATATATATATATATATATATATATATATATATATATATATATATATATATATATATATATATATATATATATATATATATATATATATATATATATATATATATATATATATATATATATATATATATATATATATATATATATATATATATATATATATATATATATATATATATATATATATATATATATATATATATATATATATATATATATATATATATATATCAATAGAAGTCTTCCGATATTTGAAGCAACAAAAGTTTGTTAATTCTTTTTCTCGATTTCTGCATTATAATATATAGTCTTCATTTATTTCTAAATATCTGAGGCTAGCCTCACCTGAACAACCAATTAGTTTGAATGAAGTTGTTAAGCTTAGACTATTCACACTTTAATGTTTGAATTCATAAGAGAGTGTGCATATGTCTTATTCCAAATTTTCTGATGCCAGAAAACTGTTTGGCTCGATTTTTTTCCTTCACATTCTAATATTTACTAATATTCAATGAGCTACCTTGTCTCAAAGCATAATACACAACGTTATATATATATATATATATATATATATATATATATATATATATATATATATATATATATATATATATATATATATATATATATATATATATATATATATATACTAAAAAGGATAATAAGAAGAGTTAGGGCAACAGGGCTACCAACCTAGCCCTTTAATTACAATGCTTACAACAACTCTAAGGGCAACATTGAAAAGCCTATAGTTCCAAGAAGCATGATCTTCTAGAAAGCTCTGGGAAAATGTTTTTAAAAGTTTGATGGAAGAACGATGCTATTCACACTGGGGGGGAAAAATTCGACCTGGGAGTGCAAATAAAACACAAGGACCAGCATATTGAAACCATTGACCAGAAAAACATTGTCTTTTAGAACGCTCTACTAGAGGGACTTCTGAGAGCATATGGAAAAAAAGAGTTTGGTCACACTAGCAGGGTGAAGACCCTTCGTGGGATGGGATGAAGATAAAAATACACATATACTAAAATAAAAATAAAAATAAATTTAAATTAAAAATGATTGAAACTTTTCCAATTTTATAACAATTATGTTCTTTTGCGCTATTTGAACAAATGCTTGTCAAGGGAGTTTGAGATTAATTGACCTTCAGCTAACTGACTGTACTTGTGTGTTTTTGGTCTAAATCGAATATCTTTTTAAGAATCATTCTTTAGCTTCCGCTGATGAAGAAACTGTGACGTAGGGAGCCTCGCTTCATCACCGTCAATCACATCCTTTTCGTTGAAAGAGATAAACATAGAGTAGAGTATAATTTTGAAAATAAAATCTACTGTCTTTTAGAGCATAGTAACGCAAGAAGGAAATTTTACAGACTCAATTCATATTCAGAGATTAAAAGGAAAAAAATATGACAAAAAAAATTTTTAAATTACAAATCAAACAAAATTTTCTTTCATGAAAAGGACAAACAGAAAAAATTTTACTGACATTAAACTACAAAAAAATTTATGTAAAAATGTTGACAAATACAAACTATAATAAAAAGGAAAAAAAAAAAGAAAGGAAGAAAAGAAAAAGGTAGTTAGGAAATCAATTCATCAACTTCCTCTGTAGTTATTTTCTCAACCCTTTTGCTACTTTTTTATTTTTTATTTTTAATAACTTCTGTTGCATTAATTATGTAAGGAAAAATAATATATATATATATATATATATATATATATATAATATATATATATATATATATATATATATATATATATATATATATATATATATATATATATATATATATATATATA
>SEYY01003824.1:50000-60000 GCA_009176605.1 Armadillidium nasatum
CATATTTCGGACGTTGCCATCATATTTTTTCATTTTCTGTTCTTTCCCTTTCAAAATTATTAACGCTACTCTTAATACCTAACACGTATTCATCTTTAAAAGCTTTCCTGGCCCTTTTTCTTTCTTGCTCATTTCTAGAAGCTTCTCTTCTTCTTCTTTTTTTGCTAATATTTCTATTTTTTTATTTATATTTATCGCCTTACTATAATACCTTTCAATTACACT
Organism: Armadillidium nasatum; assembly: GCA_009176605.1. NCBI lineage: Eukaryota > Metazoa > Arthropoda > Malacostraca > Isopoda > Armadillidiidae > Armadillidium > Armadillidium nasatum. The sequence continues at coordinate 50,226 of SEYY01003824.1, forward strand.
ACTATTCCCATTCCACTCCCATAAAATATGTTCTATTTTATCATATCACTCCATGTTATTGACAATTCTATGAAACTGACACTTTTAAAGCAGACGTTTGTACGACAGGTACAAATTTTTCATCTTTTGAATTCAACTTTTATTATAAATTTTTTATAGTTTTTCCTCCATTCATTTCTACCTTTAATATTTTAGTCTTATCTTCATAAAATTACAGCAAGACAATTAAAATTTAGCTCAATAATCTTTTACGCACTTTCTTTTTGCAATAATAATAATAATAATTATAATAATAATAATGATATAATATTAATAATAATGATAATAATAAGCTAAGGATTAATAGAATACATATTCATTTTCAATTTTTCCTTTTTCTCCACTAATTTCATCAAATTCTGACTACTGGATAATACATTTAAATCATCGCAGTGCTTCTTTTATATTATCTTCGCCTAAGCAGTAATTTTATAATTTTTTAAAGACTTACAGACCGTAACTATTCTGTAGAATTATCACCCATCAAACAGAAATATAAAAGACCGATTATATAATACTGTATATTTCTGCTCTATAATCTTCTATGTAAAGATACCTAAGAATGCTACTATTATGGTACTACTTGGCTCATCCGGTATTATATTCAAATGAGAGCATAAAAAGCCTATGTGTAGCTTCTTTGACTGACAGCCTATGTTTTTTATTCAGCTTTGTTAACGAAACACTATTCCTTCTCTACCCTATTAATCCTCTATATCTCTCACCATAAATATACTTTTCTTACTTCTGTTTCTTTTGAATTACTGCACAAATATATAAATGATCCATCTCTTTCTGTTTGATATAATATTACAACAATGAAGTGTAGGATTTTTTTTCCTGTAATCTGTTTGATTGGGCAGCCCCGACTGTTAGCCAAAGCGCTTCAGTCACGACTAGTTCAGAATCAACTATGAAGGATCAGTTACTACTGCCCTGTAAAGCAGAATATTGATGTTACATTTTTCTCCTAACAAAGCGAAAAAAACTGACAAAATCTTTGTTGTTGACACAATAAACCAATATGAGTAGTTCTAAAACATTAGAAATTTACCAAACGTAAAATTTAAAAGAAAAAAAGAAAAAAAAGAGCAAGTTTACAGACGGTTAATTCTTATGCTACTTATTACAAAACCTGTCAAGATACAAAGAACTAATTTATTATAATTAAAATCTTTTATTTGGAAAGCAAATCATTTTTTCCCATATACGAAGCAAGGAAAATTTGAAAATTTAATTTGTTTAACACAGTTTTCCTTCAAATTATTTTTCAAATATCAATATATAATTTTTCGTCCAAAAAGTGCCAATCTTTTACATAATAAGCGATAAACTTTGCAGGTTAGTTAAGGTAACATGAAAAGGTTAGTGAAACAGAAAAGTTAAAATTGAAGTACCCTCAAAGAAAATTGCTGATACCCGAAATTTTTAGCTTATGGTACATTTTTGCCATAGTCTCAGATGAAAACTTAAAGTCAGTGTGAAAAGACATTTTGATAAAGAGACCATTTTCAATTTCTAAATCACCTATTCAGCTCACCGGGAAAAGATTATGACAAACTTGGATACTACAAGGATTCAAGACTTGAAAGCAAATTGAATCATACAAAAGTTGTTAAGAAAAGTTGAGTATTATTTTAAGCTGAAAATAATTGCTGTAAATAAGAAAAGGATAGGAAAAGTTATAACATTATTCCTTTTAACCAGTTATTCATATTTAATTCATAAATATTTGAATATCCTAGATATTTATAATGCCAAAATAATATATATATATATATATATTTTTTCAAATGTCGGACATTTTCATAAAAGTCTCATGTTCACCTTTTATGTTTTAATGTTTTCTCAACTACATAATTAAAGAAATTACATACAAAATTGTAAGAAAACTCACGACTTACACTATTTGTTTAAACATTTGTCCTTTTAAAGTTTTGACAAAGAAAATTTAATTTAACAGATTTAATAATTCTTTTCAAAATAATAGTTTTGTCTATTACTTTTATTGAAATACGGTTTATACTCTACATATATATATATATATATATATATATATATATATATATATATATATATATATATATATATATATATATATATATATATATATATATATATATATATATATATATATATATATATATATATATATATATATATATATATATATATATATATATATATATATATATATATATATATATATATATATATATATATATATATATATATATATATATATATATATATATATATATATATATATATATATATATACTTCAAGAATTTCAACAACTGAATAAACTATTTGCTAAAATAAAGAGGATAATAAAATGTTTTATATACTCATATTTACTGTTTTTTAGGTTCTATTGAAATCGACTGGAATATAATAATAATAATAATAATAATAATAATATTCTCTTATAAATCTGAATGCTTGTATTTGTACTTTTAAATACAAAAACTAATTAGAAATATTTTCTGGGTTTCCTTCTAAAATATGGTATAATGTATTTTACATTCTAAGTTTGGATATTTTTTTTAATCATTTCTTTAAAAATATTATTATACCTTTAAGACATTGATATTAAATAAATGAAAGATTCACATTTCTAATTATTAGGCCGGATACAGAGTAACTAACCGTTTTTGACACCATCTATTATTTCAAGTACACTTCCAATTATATATATATATATAATATATATATATATATATATATATATATATATATATATATATATATATATATATATATATATATATATATATATATATATATATATATATATATATATATATATATATATATATATATATATACTATACTGTACATACTGTATATACAACATTTGACATCTGCATAACATTCACTTCAAGCATGAACATTATCACCTTAAGAGTCACACAAACTAAATGAATTAGAAACTCTTGGTCAACAAAAAGAGAACTTTCTCAATGATCTAGACAATATATCTGCTCCCTATTAAATTAAGAATCTCCGGGATGCGCTGTTGTACGTTCACAATCCAAAATAAATTATAAACTATCCAAAATAAGGCATATGCTGCTTTTCAATTGCACTCGTTCAAAACATACTAACAATACTCTTCAAAACTAAACACTTAGACATGACTGGCTTGTCAATTGTACAGGAAATCTCTCTAAATAGGTCAACTACTACACCAGAAACTGGAGGAAATAAAAACACATCCGCATCATACAATTCAAAAATATACAACTCTCTCCCCTACCTCAAAAACACCTCCATCATTAAACACATCAATATACAGATAACTCAACAAGTTCTACATCCAAAAACCAATCCACACCAAAATTGGCCATCAGAAATTTCACCTACAAAAAAACACCTTAGACCGCAAAACTCGTATAAAAATGTCCAAAACTTCGGTTTCAGTCATCAAACCCTTCCATCAAAAATTCAAATCCAGAAATTGAGCACCTTCTACCCAATTCCAAAAGTGCCCCATCCTAACCCCTATTGAACTATTCGATCCTGATCAATTTAAGACGTACTAACTCTATTCCTTCTCTGGAAGCCATCTGGATCAAGTGTGACCCGACAGCAAAATCAATCCCCTGGTGTGTCCGCTTCTAGCGAGAAGGGTTAAAGTACAAATAAAATAAGTACAAATATAATTTAAAAAGACTGAAGAACGACATTTAAAAACTATTACATGACTCAGTAAGATCCAAAGTAAAAATAAAAATAATAAAAATTGAAAAGTTAAACCTTACCCCTCTGAAAGTAAGTAGAATAAAGGAAGCAAGATTGTTTGAACATTTGAATACACTTTAGAAGTACTAATCAAATCCGTGGGAGAAGGTCTTGGCTTTAACTTTCTAACCTTTTCACATTTACATTGGATTGAGAACGAAATGAATATATATATATATATATATATATATATATATATATATATATATATATATATATATATATATATATATATATATATATATATATATATATATATATATATATATATATATATATATATATATATATATATATATATATATATATATATAGTATATATAAAAATATATGTCATATAGTTCTATTTCTAAGTAAAAATTATAGGTACTGAGGTATTTCTCTTGATATAAAATTGAACATCAAATAAACATTTCACCTAAATTGATCAAAAACTTAACCCATTTCTTATTCAAATGGTTTTGAATGGTGAATACACAACAATATATTAAATATAAATCCAAATTTCCACCTTTTTACCCAAAATGCTTTTCTCCACATATTTCATCAGTCAACTTTATGAAAAAAAGAACAAACAGTTACATCCTTCCGATATTTTTTTTTTCCTTTAGTTTTTACTTCGGAATCCTATAGCTGTTTGAATCTAAATATTTGATATATCTGAAAAAAAATAAATAAAAATTATATATATATATATATATATATATATATATATATATATATATATATATATATATATATATATATATATATATATATATATATATATATATATATATATATATATATATATATATATATATATATATATATATATATATATATATATATATATATATATATATATATATATATATATATATATATATATATATATATATATGGGTGGGTGTGTGTGTGCTTACGTGTTCGCTCGGAACCTAGAATAAAGAAACAGGCAAATAAATTGACTTAAATATTTAAATACTTGAAGACGAAAAACTTAAGTTTGATAACCCAATAATATTTATCCATTTTTGATTCCTGAAAGGGAATCGAATTAATCTTTTGAAGAAATTTACTAAACTAACTTCCTTCTGTGGGATTAAAATTTAAATTTCCTGTCACAAGATATGAGAAGAGATCAAGGACTGTGGTTCGGAGCCAAAGCCAAGAAATTACAAGGTTTTAAGTGGAGCTGAAGCAAAAATAAATTTTTCGACTGGAGTCAGAGCTGGAAAAAGTATACTTTTGGGTGGAACCAAAGGAGGTGGAGGAGGATAAAAAAAATAAATTTTTTCAACAACAATAAAAGTATCCAGATGTATAGCCAAAATCGATGTCGATGCCAACAAAAAAAAAATTTACCAACCTCAGCAGTCATGGAAGAGATGCTAATGGGAAACGAAAAGTCAGTTTAGCTTTGGTAGGTCTGTAACTGTAGTTCTTATTTTTTACTATAAAGAATATTCAACAGACATTGAAACGATAGACAGATTCAGCATAAAGTTTCAGCCATCTCCTAACATAGCATCTAAACGATTAAATAACTCAGCATCATGATTACAGTCTCTTTACCAAAGTATCAAATCAGCAAAGTTCAGAAAGAATGCTTACTAGCCGCTAATGGAACTACCAGAATTTAACAAAGGAAACGCAGGAGGAACATTAATATAAATCCTTAAAAGTTTTACCAGAAAGATCACTCAAGTCTGATTTACAGTTAAATATCCTTGTACTAAAACTACAAGAACGGATAACAAATAACATTAGTATAAAAATTCATAGTCTCTTAATACTTAAATAGTCATAAATAGCAAATAAGAGAACTGTTGGTAGCAGAAAAGACTGACAGTATAAAAACGTGTAACATCACTTGTAATGAGTAACAAAACACTAATATGGAGCAGTCACTGAAATAAAATGTTAAAAAACATAGGGGTGTAAATTCATTTATATTAACATCTACACTACTATACTACAATAATAATAATGGTAATGGTAATAATAATAATAATAATAATAATAATAATAATAATAATAATAATAATAATAATAATAACGATAATATTAATTAATAATAACTTACGATGGATTAAATTCTTCAACTCTACCACGAAGAATATTGGGTCCTAAAAACTGATTCAAGAAATTAATACACTGACCTGCTGCTGCAGAGCACAATGCATTTTCGCACTCCTGCAAATAAATAAATAAATTAATAATAATAATAATAATAATAAAAAACATTAGTCAAAAATAAAAATATATAATAATAATATTAAAACAAAATTAATCCATGAAGGTAATATTATATTAATACTACTACTTTTAATACGTCTATAATTTCTTAAAAGTACTTTTTGAAAATGGTCTTCCACTATTGGCAACAATTTTGCGTGATCTGAGCTACATATATAATACAATAATCAACATTTTTATTATATAAACCAATATTTTGATCAATAAAAATTATCTTGCTTTATTATTTTTATTTCTTTTCTGGATTCAAAAAGGTAACAAATGGTGTAAATTTTACATAAATTAGAGAAAGTGGTTTTTTATTTAGTTAGTTTTGATGGAAAAATAATAACGTTAGAATATTTGCACTTACTGTTTTATTTTTGCAGGTAAATATTATATTATTTTATAAATAAAAAACCAGTTCCTATAGTCCTTAAAGCATATGATTAATTAATCGAATACATGTCTTACCAAGACAAAACTTTAGATAAGCAAACAGGAAAAAAAAAAACAAGTTAATTATGACAAGAAAGTAGGCACAAAAAATGGAGGTTCAGGGCTGGAAAATCGGTTTTAAACCAACCGTATTTCACTTCCGATTCTAATTCGAACCCCAAATTCAGAATCCAAGAAAGTATTCTATCACGATCCCGATTTCAATTCCCAAAAAATTCCGGATTCAGATTTCGAATTCTCATCCCTGGAAGAAATTAACCAGCAGAAGAGTGAAAGGTTAAACATAACATACATACTTCGCTTAAAAAACAAGAACTAGAACTTTTTTTCTACGCATTAACCTAAGGGAAAAAGCTCGTAAAGACAACCGACCAAGAACACTGGGGAGCTAAATAAACTTTTGTTTTTCAGGATCCTACGAGAATATTTCATACTGAATTCAAATAGAAGAATCCTAGTAAATAAGATAGATTCGTTAAGAAATATCGCAACTCTCCCCCCCCCCCTCTCGATATATGGACAAAAATACAATACAACTTAAGATGATCGAATATATATATTATTAAACATGTCCTGGAGAGCTAAACCGCGACCACCCCATGTCAAGAACTCTTAAAAAATTTCTCTACCCACCACTCCACCTCATCCCGTAGGTGTGGGATAAGAATAGCTTGCTTTACTAAGTTGATAGTGTAACTACCGAAGTAATAATAATAATAATAATAATAATAATAATAATAATAATAATAATAATAATAATAATAATAATAATAATGATAGGAAAACCGTTCGGGAATGAGAAAATAAAGATTCGAAGGAAGTTCTCAGAAGACTCCGAATTGCCAGAGCCTTCTCGGTAAAACCTCCTCATGAATAGGTTGCTGCTGTTATTATTACTACTACTATTATTATTACTACTACTACTACTAATAATAATAATAATAATAATAATAACAACAACAACAACACTTACTATAGAATAAAAAATGGCATCGAAAAATAAATACAAATATGGCTTAAAGGATCTCTTGCCCAACCCTTTAGCAATAGCTGGCAACGTTCGACAAAAAGTTTCCAGTAAAGAGTAATGCAGTGTATAATGCCTATAAGAGCACGCAGATGCCAAATCTGGCAACATTTTAACAATTTCGTTATTAAGTTCAGGTAGCGCGGAGAGTTCCCCAATAAGATAAATGCTTCCATCTGCTTTTTCCCACTCCTGGGAGGCTCTTCTAAACCGACAGTCAGAGCATCCTCCTCGTCCCATTTTTGGTGCTAAGGATCCACAAGAATACATCTATAAAAATAAATAAATTAACAATAATTTTATACTACTACTACTACTAATAATAATAATAATAATAAGAATAATAATAATAAGAATAGTAATAATAATAATAATCATTCAATTCTCAAACTTTATTCAGAGATTTTACATTTACAGGTTTTCAATTTTACAGTAGGTCTTATACTACTTAATTCAATAATAATAATAATAATAATATTGTGACTATCCAGTTCTCGGAAATGGGTTTGCTAGAGGATAACACTGTGGTTTCCTTTGAGCCCCAAATGTTTAATACCTATATAATATTTTACTCCATTTAAAAAATGCAATAAGTTATAACTCCAGTAATATTAATGATTGTGCTTATTGAGCTAGTAACACTAACAGAAACTTTAAGTTTGATATCATTTACTACAATAATACTAATAAAAATAACACTAATAATAGTATAAAAAATAAAAATAAAAGTATAAAAATAATAATAATAATATTTTAAATAACAATGGTAACAGCAATGATGTTGATAATAATAATATTTATTACCATCATTATTATTCTAATTATGCATATTATAGTTATTAGTATTACATATAGAATTAAAATACTAAAATAAGAATAATAGCAGTACTAGTAAAATACTACTACATCACACCAGTGAGATTACTCATATTAATAATAATTAATAATAAAAATAATAATAATAATAATAATAATAATAATAATAATAATAATAATAATAATAATAATAATAATTCAGTACGAATTTATGTACATTTTTTTAATTTTCGTGAACATATTTACTGATATTTCATTTTTTATATCATCTGGGAGGTTATTATTATATAGTATGAAGGAGGTGTAACTTACTGCTTATTGTACTTTAGAAAGTCTATAGAAAGAAGTTTTTAGGTTGGTGGTATTTCCATAGAATTATTCTGCGTTCAGTTTGATTATTTAGATTGTTTTTTATTTTTTTAGGAACTAATACATGTATTATTGTTTATTACTTTGTGTATTTCTTATAGAAGAGAGAGATTTAAAAGATAATCAAATTGCAATATGTTAAGTTTTTTGAATAAGAGATGATGTATAACTATAAAAATCTCTGCTGCCACTAAGGAGCCTTGATTCGTTTTGCATTGTTATGATTTGATGCGTGTTTGTTTTGTGTGCTCTTCCATATACGGAGAGGCAGTACACTTATGTTGTGATGAATATAATGCCAAATGTATATTTTTTGCAGTACAAACAGTGGAATGGATTTTGTTAATTTACTAGGATGTACATATACTTTGCGAGATTTTTTTAATAATGTGTTCTTTAAATGTTAGTTTTTCATCTATTATGACTCCCATGGTTTTTTCGTTTTTTGTACGGATTAGTTCAATATCGTTAAGTTTAATTTTAAAATTATTTCCTACGTTTTTGTTGCTTATTATAATGCAAGAGGTTTTTCGTATGTTTAATGAGTTTATTTTCGTTAATCCACCTCCTGACGTTTGTTAAAGTGCTTTCAACTTTTTAGGAATTTAGGAATTTTTGTCATTGATCAACATAAATATATCATCTGCGAACGAGACATAGAAGGAGTTGTGTGAGTTTATTAAGTCGTTTGCATATATTGAAAATAAAAAGGTTCTAATAAGGACCCCTGTGGAACATCAGTTTTTATTTGTTGTGTTTAAAAGTAATCACCCAACTTTACATAATGTTTTCTTCCTTTGAGGTAAGTTTTAAACCACTGTAAGTTTAAGCCATCGAAATTCAGTCTATTTAAATTGGTTAATAGGATATCATGGTCTATTGTGTCAAAAACTTTGCTAAAATATATATATATATATATATATATATATATATATATATATATATATATATATATATATATATATATATATATATATATATATATATATATATATATATATATATATATATATATATATATATATACCCAAACCTGTTTATCAGAATGAAGGTCAATATCGTTATCTCTCTTCTGCTTTACGACCCCATATGCGGCAGGA